>PVIA01014295.1:0-27820 GCA_004024845.1 Tonatia bakeri
GGAGGGGAGTGAAGGGGGAGAAATGGGACAACTGTAATAGCATAATCAATAAAATATACTATTTTTTAAAAATGCTGAGCGCCTAATGTGTGCTAGATACAATTTTAGTCACTGGGGATAGAGCAAAGAACAAATCAGACAACAACGCCTGCCCTGGCCAGTGTGGCTCAGTGGACTGAGCAAGGGCTGCGGGCTGAAAGCTGTTGGTTTGGTTCCCATCCAGGGCACTGCCTGGGTTGTGGGCCAGGCCCCCAAGTGGGGGCGTGAGACCGGCAACCAATTGCTATTTCTCTCGCACATTATGTCTCTCTCTCTTTCTCTCTCCCCCCTTGCCCCTCTCTCTAAAAATAAATAAATAAAATCTTTAATTTTTTTTAAAAACTCCCTCAGTGAACTTATATTTGAGGGGGCAGATAAAATGCATAATAAATAACACTTGTAAGTTCTGTAAGGTCTATGGAGCCCCCCCAGATGCAAGATATATGGAAATCAGATCAAATCCGTGCTTATTAAAGATTAGCTCATACTGATTAGAAGCGTCTTTTGCTAGGACCAGTCCTTGCAGGGGGAGTGAATACAGGCTAGGCATAAGTGAGGACCTCCCAGCAGGAAGGAAGTTGGGATCTGGGGAAAAAATCAAAAGTGCTTTGCTTTTCTTGACGCTATTTCAGAAAGCAATTTTAAAAGATCTCCAAACCAAGGAATGTGCAAATTGTGTTCTGTATTTTTACTAACAGCTAGAGAAATTTACTGGTGGCAACTTGTTTAGAAATAAGCAGCTTTTTCCCCTGGGAAACACCAAATGGCAGATGATGCCAGTGCTGAGGAAGGACCCAGAGGCTCCAGGGGCCCTGGGATGGATGTCCTCAGCAGGCTCTGGTGAAGGATTTGGCAGCAGCATCCCAGGCCGAGGTAGTGGCCAGGGTCGGGGCCGAGGCGGTGGAGCTCCCGGAGGCAAGAATGAGGACAAGGAGCACATCCCCTTCACCAAGCTTGGCTAGCCGCCTCGTCAAGGACATGAAAATTAAGTCTTGAGAGGAGATCTGTCTCTTTTCTCTGCCCATCAAGGAATCTGAGATCATTGACTTTTGGAGGGAGGGCATCCCTTAAGAACAAAGTTTTGAAAATTATGCGGGCACAAAAGCAGACATGTGCAGGCCAGAGGACCTGGTTCAAGGCATTTGTCGCCGCTGTTGGGGACTACAGTGGACATGTTGGTCTGGGTGTCAAGCGCTCAAATTGAAACTGGAAAAGTCTGTGTTAGTGCTGTCTGCCACATACCAGACCCAATAAGCAGAGACAGAGATTGAATCTTTATGGGCACTTTATTCGGATGGCTGACGTTCTGAGAAGACAGTGGGTTTGTATCCTAATGATCTTACATTTCCTTTCATGCTAGCCTTTTTTTAACCAATGAACAGAATTCGGCAAGGGGTTTTGAAATTCAGGGAAAATTAGATAAAAAAAACTGCAGAGTTCTCACCCTGGGTGGTTAGCTATCCCTGGGGGTTGGGCAGTCATATGTCTCTCCCTGGAATACAATGGCTCTAATGTCTCCAGCTGCGCCCCAGGAGGTTGGCTGTCTCTCTTGGGAGCATGAGCCATACCTGCAGTTCCTGAAACAATAGCTTTAACATATGCATTACCTACTAGGCTTATTAACTATTTACCTTAAACTAAAATTTTCCAACTCTTGAGTCCCCTATCAAAAACAAGTAACCACTGCCATCTGTGGGGCCATCATCCTGGCCAAGCTCTCTATTGTCCCTGTGCGGTGAGGCTACTGGGGGAACAAGGTCAGCAAGCCCCACACCGTCCCTTGTAAGGATACTGGGCTCTGTGGCTCTGTGCTGGTGTGCCTGCATCCAGGGGCACCAGAATCGTCTCAGCCTCTGTGCCCCAAAAGCTGCTGCTGACGGCTGGCATCGACGAATGCAGTGCCACCCTGGGCAACTTCACCAAAGCCACCTTCCATGCCATCTCTAAGACTGCAGCTCTCTCACCCCTGACCTCTGGAAAGAACCATGTTCACCAAGTCTCCCTGTCAGGAACTCACTGACCATCTTATAAAGACCTGCCCCAGAGTGTCTGTGCAGAGAACCCAGGCCCCAGCTGTGGCCACTACACAATTTTATACAAGGAAAATAAAGTGAATTAAGCCTGTTTAAAAAGAAAAAAAAAGCAGAATGCCCTGGCATGTCAAGGTTGTGGGTTCAATCTCTAATCAGGGCATATACAAGGGTCAACCAATGAATGCATACATAAATGAAACATTGGACCAGTGTTCCCCTTGCACTCTCAAATCAATACATAAAAATATTTTTTAAATCTATAAAGAAGTAAAACTAAGCAGAACTTGTTAATTGGCTTTCTGCTGCCTGACCTGCTTCATACTTTTGTGATTATTTGGACTTGTCAGACACTACTGTTGAGAAATGAAAAATTGTTATTTCAATTAACAGCCACTGGTAATTCCATATCATTGATGTCTTGGATGCATTTCTTTTGTTTCTGAGATGAACCGTGGGCACTCCTGGCATCTCTGGGCTTCCTGCCTCTACTTTCTTGGGTCAAAACAGATGAGGATCTTACCTAATTAGCAGCTAACATAAGAATTTTACTGCCCTCCATACCCACACCCTCTGTGAACTGGCTTGGCTTATTCTTTCGACATCAAGCTTGTTCCCCCACTAGTAAATTGAAGACCTCTGGCATATGTTTAGACCAATGTGTCTAGCATATTTTGTTTTTAGTAAAGGTGAGCCCACTCTGATTAGGCTGAGAGAAGCGTCCTCTAGTTATAGGACCATAACTACTCAACCATGTCTTTATTAGCCTGGAGAAATAAAAAAATTGACCTGGTAAGTAAAAGATAGATCTTCCACATTTGTAAAAGATAGAAATCCTTTGAAATGGGAAAATCTCTCAGTATCAACTACACTTGGGCCACAAAGTAATGGATCTTAAACCTTTCAGAAAATCTGTTGTCTGTCAGAGGAGAGCCTTTTCCAAGTCACTGCACTGCTGTGCAAACAACTGTCTTTTTCAGATTTATTATTGAGTGGTCCTGAATCTTGGAGTTAATGACCCTGGATTAACTGGTGTCACACACTGCCTGGCTGCTTGCGTTGCAGTAGGCCTCCAAACACTGGAATCTATCAATTCAGAGTATCCCCTGCTTCCAATGTTTTAGCTCTTTCCATTTACTGATTTATTTGTTGAATCATTCATTCTAGAAATAACTTTTTTATCTACTAGGTGCCAAGCATAGGGTTAAACCCAACCAACAAAGTCTATTCTCATGGCACCACCCATGTCTAGTAGATACTTCAAATGCCCTTCCTCAAACCAGCCCTTTGAGAAACAAGTGCAGGGCTCTCTCAAAACTGTTTCTACACATCAGTGCTGAGTTGTTGGTTCACCCCCATCATGCTCCCCTCCCACAGCCATGGCCAATTCCTTTCCTGGCCAGTAGGAGATGGCAGAGGCTTGGAAGGAGGAATCCAGAGCATCCCCCCACATACACTTTTTTTTTTTCTAAAGGAGAAGCAATAGGAAAGTTGGAAAGAACTCCACTTTATTATGAAAAGTTGTTTTTATCTTTTTTCCTAAAACAGGCAATTGATAAGAAAGGAGAAATAGAGGAAGAGAGTTGAGGTACTTCATTAGTCACTCTACACCTTTGCAATTTAATTCATTTGTGAACCACTTAAATCACCAGATAGGGTTATGGAGTTAAGATTCCTTGACTCTTCTCTTGGGGAAAACTGAGGCATAGTAACATGAGCAAAGATGGAGGAAGCCACACCTGCAGGTCATTCCCAATGAGATGACTTGCGGGGGGTGCTGGAAGACAAGAGGATTTCACATGGACATGGAACATAGGTGTGACTTATAAACCTGGGACTTTTTGGGGTGCGGTGGGAGCTGGGGATGTTTGTAAACCAGGCTGTGATCAAGAGAGGAGGCAGGAGCTGTAAACAAAGGGACAATGACCTAAGGAACCGGAGAAACACATGCCTGTGAAAGAACTGAGGGCCAGCCTCTCAGGAGATGAGTGCTTAAATCCTGAGAGCCCAAGAGGGGCTGAGGGAAGAGCAAGGTTCTCCACCTCCACCCCCAGTGAGCTCTGTCCTCTCCCCTCGGGACTTGGGTCACCTAGGGTGCACGAGCATGCCTGACGCACTCACACTGGGGATTCTGGGTGAGGGTGGAATTTGGGCTCTGTCTCCAGAAACAGGATGAGGAAAGCAAGTTGGAAGATGGTGGTTGCCCTTCCCTGCCAGGCTCATTTTCAGGGTTATCTGCTCTGAATCTTCTGGAATTCAGGCTCTTTAGTTCTGAGAAGAAGGGAGGTATGTTCCTGTGTTGGAAGAGGGTCACCTTCGGCAGGACTCATCTGTAAGAGAGGGGGCAATAATGAGAGAATGAGTAACGGCCTCTGCCTCCTGCCTTCCCCACCAACTCCCCTTAGTGAAGGTCAGCTGGCCTTCACTATGGAAGTCAGAGAAGTCACCTAACAGAGTATCTTCCACATCTTGAGTGCTTGTTACCACCAGTAACAGCAGCCATACTGATTTAGCTCATATTCTGTGCCAGGTATCTTATAACTTGTTTAAACTCACAAAAACTCCAGGTGAGGTTAAGTAATTTAATGTCCAGCCACGGTTTTAGATGCTTCATAAAAATTACTTAACCCTCTCAACAACTCCGGGAGGTAGTTATCATTAGTTTCATTTCACAAATAATAAACTGAAGCCAATGATTAGGTTATTTCCCTGAGATCACAACCATAAAAGATAGAATTCAAACTCAGGCCTGACTGACCCAAATCCTGTGTTTTAAACCACACTACAGCGCTCAGAAAGAGCCTTAGTTTTAAAATCTGGAGACCCGATCTACACTTCGCTTCCCAGAACCTCGGTTTCCTCCTTTGTTAAAGCAGGCTGGACCAAAGGACCTGACAAGCCCTTCAAGCGCCACACTGTCCTCCCCTCTCCTTCGGGACCGCAGTGCCAGCTTGGACACCAGGCGGCGCCTCCGCTCACCCACTATCAGCGCCTTGTTGCGCAGCCCGCCCTGGAGCTCGGGCTGCAGCTCCTCCTCCTCCTCCTCCTCCTCTTCGTCAGGCTGGGCCGCTGGGGCGCTGGGAGCACCGAGGGCCTCGGGATCCGGGCCCAGCTCCTCCAGTACCGAGCTCTCGGAGGGGTATTGGTACGTGGTCTCTAGGGCTGTCTCGCTGAAGGATATCTTGAGCTATGGATGGGAGGGCGGGAAAGCAGCGAGGAGGCAGGTCAGACGGCCCTCAGCCCCGCAGGTGCAAGCTGGGGCGCAGGGCTGGATATGACCACCCCGCTGACTTTGCCCTCTGTCCACTGCGGGGCCCAGTTTTCTTTTTGATGCTGGCCCTGCAATCCCAGGTATTCCCTCTTCAATCACATCATTTCAAGAGATGAGACTTTAGCCTGAGCTTTGGCAGGGGCCTGGGTCGCAGAGGCGAGTAATACAGGACCGAGGTTCCTAACTTTAGAGTGTGTCAGGCAGAAGGGTGAGTAGAAACTAAAAATATGGAAACAAAAACAAGTCCTGTGATCACAACTGAGTCTTTGGGAACCCTGGGGCAATCAGGAAGGCTTCCCAGAGGAGGTGAAATTTGAGATGGCTGGGGAGGGAGTCCCAGGCAAAAACAGGGCAGACCCACAGTAGGGCCCAGAGGAAACACTTTCCCCAACACAGAGGAAGAAAGATAAGCCCTTGAAGGTGCAGCTGGGAGAGGTGACAAGGGCAGAGAGGAAAGCCCATGAAAACATAGAGTGGGGGTAGAGCGTATACCAGAAGGGACATCAGAGGTGGACGCAAAACACCAGACAGGAGATCTGGAAACTGTAGAAACTCCTTCCTAAACACAAGGAGCTGAGCCCAGCTGTTCTCACTGCTGTTCTTTGCTCTCCTAAGAAGCTCAGCGGGGAAGAGGTAGCGTGGGATTAACCCTGGAGCCAAAGCCACAACGGAGACAAGCAGGAGAATTCCATGTGAATTACTTGGAAAGGTCCAGAGGATCTACTGAGGCCTTCCCTGGCATCTGTTTTGAGAAACTTTGGGCTGGTTCCCTGCCACCTCATCTCAAAATGGACTGGGATGTGAGAAGCCTGGAGGGTGGCTGGACAGGGGCTTGCTAATAAATGCATCCACACAGAAGGCTGGAACCGATGGCTGTCACTCGTTGGCTCCAAACCCTGCATCAGCTCCCCATCTCACTGGGAGCAAAAGCCAGAGCCTGACCAAATCCTTCAGGATGGTGCCACCCTCTCACTTCTTGGGCACCCTCCACTCCAGCTACACGGCCCACTGGGGGCACTCCCACCTCAGGGCCTTTGCACTGACTGTTTCCCCTCTGCCTGGAACACTGTTCCCCCAAATATCCTCATTGATCCTTCTCTCCCAGTCACCCAATTATAAAGTTATCACATGCATTCCCTCACACCCTGGCCCTCTAGCTTCCTCTTATCTCTTGTCTGTTTTTTCCCCCATAACACCTCCTAACTTATCAGAGAACTCATTATCTTTATATCTGCTGTCAACAAGAGCATGGGAATGGCTTTACTAGGTAAGAAAGGCTCATCCAGACCCCAGATGAGGTCCCTACCAAGGACCAAAGCTGAGGAAGAAATGTTGAGGGGGTGCCCAGCCTGTATACAGTTGACCAGTCTGTGAAATGGCTGATAGACTCAGGTGACAGCAACCAGACGCCTTGCCTCCCAGCTTCTCGAAAGGGGCCACTTCTGGTTCTGTTACTGATAGATGTGCCTGAACTTCTGAGAACCCATTTCTATGGTCTTTTCATATCCCCTTTCAGGATAACAAGCTCTGTAGTTTATTAGCCACTCTGAAAAAGGACTCATTTTATTTGCTTTCAGTCCATGTTTGACTCTCCCCCCACCCCAGCAACTTCTGACTGGGCTTCCCAGGAATGAACAGCCTGGAAGGGGTGGGGGGAGGGTACAGAGTGGGTGACTCACTGGCTCCTCTCATCAGCTATATAAGGTCACAAGGGGGCTGGAGAGGGGAGGGGCTGGTGTCTCAGCTGAGAGGCCTCTGGGGAAGGGCACCAGCCACAGCCCATCCATCCTCTGGCCTCCAGTGCCAGGCCTGGGATTTCTCTGAATAAGACTGATGGAATTAGCCTGCAAATGAGTTATTTAGGGAAGGCAGGGGTGGGGGATGGGGTCCTCCTATCCTTGAGCCAGGGGGTTGGGCAGAGCTGGGACAGGGCACACCAGCCCCTCATGAGCTGGTGCTGGAAGAGGGCAGAGGGGGAAGCGCATGGGTCTAGACAACTCTGCTGCTTCTTTCCCACCCCCACCCGAGCTCTGCTTCCTTCTTCTCACCACATCCTGAGCAGTTCTGGAAGGCCAGAGCCCAGTGTTCCCCACTCAGCCCCACCAGCCTTCCGGCCCCCACCCCAGGCTTCCTGTTTGGGTGATCTGCTTCCGGCTCCCCAGCTCCCTAACCTAGGTATGCTCACCACCACAGGTTCTGTCCCACACCCAATAGCCCTAGGGCTTTGGGTCCCAAACTTTATGCCTCCCTCTGCTCTTTCCACAGGAAAAGCACAAGCCAACTAACTCAGTAGGAAGTGACTTTTCTGAACACTTTATCCTGGCAGTTCCTGATCTACCTCCTTGCGTGGTCAGAGGGCTTGGGATACTGCTTGGGGATAGGAGCTTAAGCTTCTTGTGATGATGAATGGGGGTATCAAATGACCCCACGCTTAATCTAGGTGTTTTGTCCTGTGGTTTCCTGCCGAAACTGAGGACAGAGAAACTAGATCTGAGGACGTCACATGTGGGATGAGGACTGGAGACTAGGAAGGGCTTCCCTGTCTCTGGGCACATGTGTGAGGTGCAGGGCTCTCCTTCCTTTCCAAGCTGGAAATAGACTGGTATGAAGGGAAGGGACTAGGGAAGAGGTAGGAGGGGGACCACGCCAGGGGAGCTGTCAGCCCAGCTTCTCCCACTTTTCTGTACATCTAATTCCAGTCTAACCTCTGACCCTCTGCTGGCCTCAGCCCTCACCCCAGTCCTCAACTTCCATTGGACTCTGTTCTCAGTAGTGCCTCCAAATTCACTTCTCTTTTTTTCTACCCCAAGATGAGGGAGAGGCCCGGGTTGCCAGGAGAGGGGAAAATGGAGTGAGGGGGTGAGCCAGTCCCGAGGAGGGAGGGGAAGGCCAGGGAGAAAGACAGGGAGGGCATATATTGGAAGTGGAGAAGGCTTTTCTTGTCCTGAGAGAAGGGAGCACTGTCTGAAGCAGTGGCCCAGCTGGTGGTGTGCAACCCCAAGGTCACCTATTTTAAATGGCCTCTGTGTGGGACTCTCCCGTGGGGCAGACTTGCTCTTTGGTCAGCCCTGTTCCATTCCCCACTCCCCCCATCCTAGGATGTCCCCACTCAACTGTTTCCCTCTTCCTTGGACAGTAAGACCTTCCTCCACTCATGTCTGCCCTCCATTTCTCCCCAGGCTTCCTGTCCCCACATTCTCTCCCTGGAAGGCTGTAAGGGCTTTTACTCTGGTGATCTTGCTATTATAGATTTAAGGTTGTTGGCCTGTCTCCCACCAAATGGGCTGAGTTGAGTTGCGGACTCAAAGGAAAAGAAGGAAAGAAATGGAGTGGGGGACCTCAGAGCATGATGGAGTAGAGGGTAAGCAGCCTGGACACACCCTGAGAGGGACATACCCAGGGGCAGCACTAGGTTGTGGGCAGGATCCTTGGGGATTGGAAATGAATGAAAAAGGAGGGTTACAAGAAGGAAGGGTGTTTCAGAGAAGGGGTGGCAGCAGGAATTAACAATAGAGGAAGACCAGAATACAGGAGTATAAAAAAGATGAGTTCAAAGCCCAGAAGGAACAGATGAGTGGGCTTCTAAGAAGCCTGGCTTGGCCGCTCCATACCTGTTTGTGGTGCCTTTCAGGGGACCCCTTGACAAGGCAGCTGCGGCTGAGGCGGAGGTAGCCCCCAAGAACCGAGATTTCCTCAGCAGTTGGGTACCGCTTCTTCCCAGCACCAGGGACCGCAGCATCAGTGGTGCCTGGAGTGGCAGGGGCTGCAGCGGGGACAGACCGCCTTGGGTTGACTGTGAAGGTGTGTCCACTGCGGCGGGGGGGCCCTACCCCTGGCCCTGCCTTCACTCCATAGAACAGCCGGCTCATGAGGGGATCCCCAGGGAACTGGGGGACAGGTGGGGTTGGGGGTGAGGGAGACAGAGGGGCTGCGAGTGGGGGCCGGAGTTCCCCAGCTTCCTCTTCCTGCTGTCTAGAGCCTCCAGTCCCAGCGTCCTCTGGTGGGAGGGGGCAGGGCACAGAACAGCGGTTCTGCTGGGTGCTCAGAGACCTGCCTTGAGCTCCTGCCTTCTCCTTTTCAGCCTCCCCTTCTCCAGCCTCTGCATCAAGAGGCCCCAGATGCTTCTCAGCAGACTCTAGAGGGGCCGGCTTCTGAGTTTGAGTCTCTGTGTCCCTGGGTGTCCATTCTCGGACCTTCCCAGAGCACAGGGTCCATCTCCACCCTTCTGTCAGCCTCAAGTCCCCCTCGCCATCTTCCACAGGGCTGGGTCCTTGCTCTGCGGCCTGTACTCCAGAGAGAGACCTCCGTGTCAGGGTCTCAGACAGCCCTGTAATCTCTTCCGGAGACATCCTGGGAGCTGGCCTGTCTTCTCTTCTCCCACATTCCTCTGAGCTGTCTTTTTTTTCTCCTGAGCTCAGCCTGCATTCTGATGCCTCCAGTTCCATCAAACTTTGTTCCTGAGACTCTATGGAGTCAGGCCTCCATTTATGGGCCTCTGTCAGGCCCAGCTGCTGACCATCAGACTCTGTAGGGCTCAGTCTACTTTCCACCATCTCTTTTCTCTTAGGGCTTTGTTCCTGAGGCTCTGCCAATCTCAGACTCCAGTCCGGCGTTTCTCTGGGACTCAGCCTCCATTTCCGCACCTCTGACAGCCTGGAGATCCTGTCTCCATCCTCTCCGGGGCTCTGCCTCCAGTCCCGAGCTCCTGAAGGTCTGGGACTTGACTCTCCGGCTCCCCCTACCCCCAGCCTCCTCTCTCTGGCTTCCTTGGGACTGAGCTGCTCTTCCTTAGACTCTTTTCCCTTGGGGCTTGGATCCCTCATCTCCCCAGGGCTCCGTCTCCACTCCCTGGACTCCAAAGGCCCAGGCCTCCTTTCCGCAAGTAGCTCATCACTCCGGTGCTGCTGCTGCTGCTGCTGCTGCTGCTGCTGCTGGCGCTCCTGCCGAATGAATCGGTTCTGGTGCACTGGGCCGATGGCTTCCAGGAGGACCGCAGACTTGTCTTGGTCTGGAGGTCCAGCCTCTGTAGTCCCAGATTCAGAGCTAGGCTCCCCAGGAGACAGACCAAATTTAGCCCGGCGGCGCTCCAGGAGACCCCGCTTCCAAGCTGGCATCTGGGATAGACGCTCCCTCTCTGCCTTCTCCCGGCCCCGAACGGCTGCTTCCTCCTGCCGACGCCGGGCCAGCAGCTGTAGCTTCCAGTCTGGGATGGTGGCCATGGTCGCCTTGAGGGTGGGGTACAGAAAGGAGATGCTACGGAGAGGCCCAGGGGTGAGGCTGGGGATGGGAGGACAGGAAGTGGAGGGGAGAGGTGGGGCAGAGAAGGGCAGAGGAGCTGAGGGGAAGAGGGAGAAGAGGCAGGACAGAGAACGGGGAAAACCAAGAAAGTGAAGAAAAGGCTATGGGTCAAGTCGGTAGGGGGAAGGGGAAGAAGCAAAGGAAGAGTGGAGATTCAGATATGGCAGCTCAGGGCTAAGGAAAGTCAGAGACGGTCCAAGGACGTGAAAAGAGAGAAGGGCGAAAAGAGAAGTTGGTGTGAGGGGGGAGAGAGGAAAGTGAGGCTGCAGGTGAGGGGGCAAGATTCGGGAGAGGTGGCCTCACTGCTACCCCGGGGCAGTGAGAGTGGGGACGGTGGTCAGGGAACCCCTCCAGGAGAGGGGGGCAACAGGACCTGAACGGAGTCGGGGTGGTGAGGAGGGGCGGAGAGTGGAAAGGTCTAGGGAGCAGGGGAAACGGGGGTCAGAGGGTAAAGGAAGCTCCGTGGATGCCGCCGGGCGCGTCTCTGCTCTGGCCCCGGAGGTCCGGGCTCCCCCTCCAGCTGCGCGTGGGCCCCGCCTCCCGCCTCCCGCCCCCCTCCGGCCCCAGGGCGGGTCAGGGAAATACCCTTCCCCGGGGACTTTCAGGACCGGGCGCCGGGCTGCCAGCGCGTTCCCAGACCCTGACGTCCACCCGACCGCGGCGGCGCGTCCACCCGGCCGGCCTGCCGCCCCCGCCTCCGGTGCCCGGGACCCAGCGGCGCGGAGAGCCGGCTCCGCGCCTCTTCTATCGGGAGCCTTCGCGTCCTGCGCAGGGGTCTTGGCTCCCAAGGAGCCCTGACATCGTCCCCATCCCCGCCCCGCGCTGGCCGCACCGACAGCCTCAGCACAAAGAGGCGTTCGCCCAGAGTGCCGGCCAGCGGCAGGGGTGAGGACGGCGCGAGGAGAAAGCCCCCCCAAGTCTGAAGCCCCTCAGGCAACTCACAGGCTGCGGGGGCTCCCAGGGGAGGGGCGCGGGAGCCCGGCGTCCGGAGAGAGGAAGCGAGAGGAGGAGGGCGAGAGGGATCCGGGGAGACCGAGACGGGCGGGGGGGGGGCGGGGAGGAGTGAGAGTGGGAGTCCTGGAGGGATGCAGACGGAGACCGGCCGGGGGCGGGGGGCGCGGGGCGCGGCGACCGCTTTGTCTGAGGACAATGGGCAGAGGAGAGGGGGCGCGGGGCGGGGCCGGGGGCGGGGCCTCGCTCCCGCCCACCCCGCGTGGGGCTTCGCGCGCAGCTCCGCTTTTCCGGCCGCCACCCCTGACCCTGCGCTCCGAGCCCCCAGGGCCCCTCACCTCTCTCCTGCCCGGCAGCCTTGGAAAACCCATGTGTCCGGGCACCCGCCACCCCCATCCCGCCGACCCAGGGCGGCGGCCGGTGACTCAGGCCCCTCCAGGGACGTGGGGAGGAAGCCGCGGCAGCTCCGAGCCGGACCCGCCCTTCCCGTCCGCTGCTGCTCCTCCCCACGTTTTGGCCTCGGGGGCCAGCCTTTGGTCGCTGTGGGGTCCCTGTCGCCGCCAGGCAGTGGGGGGGCCCCTGGAGACGGGGACGGTGGGAGAGGCACTCGGAAGCCAACAGCTGTGGAAGCTCGCTCGCCTTCTGGGGCTACTGCCCACTTTTTTTTAGCTCCAGTCTCCCATGAGTTCCACGGTCTTCGGGGACGCAGGGGGACGTGGGGGAAGGGGAACTGGGCTGCTCCGGGAAGGTGGGGGCGAGGCGGACGGTGGCCGCTGCCCAACGGTCGCCAGAGGGCGCGGTGGCTGTTGAGGCTCGAGTTTGGCGAGCCCAGGCTCCAGGCTCCGCTCGCCGTCTTCCCAAACTCCGCCCTGCAGTTTAAGATACATCGATAGACTGCGCACCATATGTAGAAAAAACCAGACTAAAATTTATTTTCCTGCTGCGCGTGTTACTCGGGAGAGCAGGGAGACCTTAATCACTGGAATTAAGAGCTGGAGAATCCTCTCAACTAAGTTCAAGGACGGAACCCTGGGGCGGGGCCTAAGGAGGTGAAGAGGCCAGCCGCTGGAATGCAGGAGGTATGGAACCTGAAGGGGCAGCCCCCACTGTCAAACTTGCAGAGCCTAGTAGAGCGCCTAGAAGCACAACCTAGACCTGGAGAAGGGGATCTGTGCGGTGCAGAGATGAGTAACTCTGCCAGGGGAGTGGTCAGGCTGGACCCTTTTCCTTTTGAGGAGGTTGGGGAGGGAGTGTCAAGCCCTAAACTGAGGAGACCTGTAAGTCCCCCACCCCTTCTTCCTGGCTGGTGAGAAGTGGACCTTGAAGCCCTGAAACTTAGTGACTATTTTACCACAAAATAAAATTTAGCTTATGGAGATGGACCCAGGGAGTGGAGTGGATGAGACAGTTCCTTCAGCCCATGGATTTGGTCCTCTGGTCCGGAGCAGCCAAGACCTGGATGTCAACAGATCTGAATTCTGAGGGGGACATGAAGTACAGGGCTTGAAACCAAGGTTATCTCCTCAATAGGCCTCACCCTCCTGGGGCCGGGAGAGCAGGTGGAGTTTTCTTTGTAGTTGGGCTCGGAGGTAGCATAGGTCTTGCTGGTCAAGTCCGTGAGCCAGGCCCAGGTACAGGGTAAGGAGGAGAGCAAGGAGGAGCCGATCAGTGCCCAAGGTGGGCACCACCCACAGCACTGTCAGCAGCTCCACACACACTGGGTGGCGCAGGTGGGAGAAGAGTCTCAGAGCCCGGGGAGACTTCAGGGCCAGAGGCTCCCCTAGCCCCAGCACATGGTAGTACACCTAGGAGTGGGAGAACAGCTTAGAAAGTCAAGCCCCTTTCATAACTTAGCCACCTTTTCTTCCCCTTCCAGGCACCCTCCTGCTATAATTCAGGCCCTGGAACCACCCTTCTAAGTCTTGGGCCCCTGCCCCTCATCTTCAGGCTAGAAACCTTCCACAGGCCCAGGAGGCCCATGGTGTTTGGCCTTTGAAGAAGGGCTGAGGTGAGACTCATACAAGAAAGGCAGGTGAGGGAGCTGAAAGCAAGTGCAAGGTAGAAAAACATGGGAGGGGGAGGGGAAAAATCTTCGGAAAGCCCAGAGGTGTCCTTGAAAGGATCAAAGGTGGGGTCTGGGAGCCTCACCTGTTTGAGGCCCATGAGCTCCGCGTAGTCAAAGACGAGAAGGATGCTGAAGATGAGGAGCCAGGAAATGACGTGCAGCACAAAGCACAGGAGGGGCACCCAGGTGGCCCACGGCTCTGCTCGAGCTGCCCACAACACAGGGCCTCTGGGAACAGGTTCCCAGTGTCGCATCACCAGCTGGGGAAGGATGAGGGGCTGGGAGATCTAGACCCAGAGGCTGCCCCCACCCGCGACTGGCTTGCAGCTCTCCCCACCTTTACCATGAGCATCACCAATAAATATTTAGCATGTGGAGGGTGCTGGGTGGGGTCCAAAGGATGTAAGGATGATCCATCTCTACCCAGAGGAGTTACAGAATGGATGAGGCTGACCAGAGAGGTGCACAGTAGCCTTTGCCAAGCCCCCACCGAGAAGACATGAATATTAACTAGGAAGCCTTCTCTTGGTTTTGAAGAAAGGGTAGGGCTTAGGAAGAGTTACGGAGGGACTCTCAAGCGGTACATGAACAAAGCGCAGAGGTGAGCATGCGCACAGCGGGCATGCTTGGGGAATGACAAGCAGTGCACTCTTCTTGATAAAAATAGGGTGTGTGCTGTGAGGGAACGGAAGCTGAGATGAGAGTCACGGACACCCTGAGATCTCCTAAACTCTTATCAAAGTCTAAGGTCCTTGCTCCTGCTATCTGGGGCATCCTTCCCAGACTGTTTCTCTTAGGGACTTAGCTTCCAGGGCCTCATACCTGCAAAGCCAGGGCAGTGCACGCCACATACAGTGACCTCTGCAGAACCCCAAAGTACCGGCACATCCACACTTTCACTGTCTCAGTTGCCATGAGGCTGTGCTGCGCCACGAAGAGCAGGAGGAGCCCCAGATCCCAGGCCAGAGGAGCAAGAATGCTGCGGTCCTGAAAGGCAGCCAGCCATCCCTGGTAGGCATCTAGGGGGTTGGAGAGTGAAAAGAATAGGACCCTCTACCCTCATCTCTTGGAGTCCCAGGCCATGTCCCGTGATGCTTTCAAGAACCTTAACTTCCTCTGTATAGTCTTTGCCCAACTCGCTTTCCCATTCCGTTTCTTCCCTCTTTCCTAGGCCTCCTTTAGAGCTATGGAAGACGATTCCTGTTGGGTAGTGACAAAGGCATAGCAGGAGAGGCCACCCTTGCCCCTCTCATTTCACTCCTCCAGATGTTACCTTTTAAATCAATTTCCTCTCCATAGTCTTGTCTACAAAGCACTTTCCTTAACATGCTCTGTTTAGCGCCCTTTCCCTTGATCTCAATCCTAACCATCTCTACTCTCAAAGGGCTAATCCCTGACTTGCTTAGTTTCTCCTGCAGCTTCTCAGAACCTTTCTCGATTGTAGATCCCTCTCCGGGACTTTTCCTGTCTAACAAGCCCCGCCTCGCTCCCTCTCCTCTGGCTCCACCTCCCTACACCAGAGCTCATCTCCAATCCCTCCACCTCACCTGGACCTCCAGACTCCGGCATCCCTCCAAGAAGAGGCCGGAGGGAGGTAAAGCGCACGAACTCCACTCCCGTGCCAAAGGCCAAGATGAAAGAGGCGAGGGCAGCAGGGACCACGAGAAGTGCAGGGGCCATGGCTAGAAACAGATGGGTGGGGAAGAGGCGGGCTCAGGATTCCCGCGGCCGGAGACCCAGCCCCCGGCCCCACCTCCCCAAGAGATCCAGCCCAGGAGGGCGGGGCTTCTGCGCGCCAACATTGGGGTTCCCGCTTCCGCAGCACCGCCCGGCCAGCCGTGCGAGGGCCTAATCCCAAATTCCTCTCCAGAGTCTTCCTCTCCGTGTTGCGGAGAGGTTAGAATCCCGAGTCAGAGGTGAAAGGGCAGCGGTTCTGCAACCACTCATTTGGGTTGAACCCTACCTTGGTTATTTTTCCCGTCTAAAATACAGCTCCTCTTTTAGAGGGGTCTTGTGGAAACAGCCCCTTTAGCAGTCCTGGCTGGAAAACATACCCAAAATTAAAGGTTCTAAAGCCTCGATTAACACAATGAAGGATGAGAAAACAGCCAAGAAACCAAAGCTGTGAGGCACCTACTACATCTCGTTAGATTGAAAAAAAGTTAGTGACTATTTTACCACAAAATAACTTAATCATTATTCTATAACTTATTAAAAAATTGAGTTGCTTCTCTACTTGCTAAGAAGGGCAGAGAACTCTGTAATACTACAAGATTTGTTTTTTTTTTTATTTTATTAACTTGAAAGAGGAAAGGCGAGAGAGAGAGAGAGACATGGATTTGTTGTTCCACTTATTTATGCATCCATTGGTTTATTCTTTTATGTGACCTGACCAGGGATTGAACCTCGAGCCTTGGGGTGTCAGGATGATGCTCTAACCAACTTCTTAACACTACCAGAGCAAGATTTAGCCAAAAGCTGTTAATTTGTAACCATGAGAATAAAAATGTGAAAGTATCTGTGGTAGAAAGCCTTGTTGATTACAGTTGCAAATGCTGCAGTAGGAAACTTTTGTCCAAGCTTCTAATTAACTGTATGACTACTCTGCAACCTCTTTAGCTAGACTCCACTTATTAGTCAGAAATCATTAAGGTCTTTTATGTTAACATATTTTCCTTTACAGACCTGTTTGTAATACAGACTAACATTCATATCTAAGAAGAAACATTAAAGTAAGATTTTTTCAATCTGATTTTTTAAAATTATATTTTTTATGATTATACTATTAGAGTTTTCCCAATTTTTTCCCCTTTATCCCCTTCCATCCAGCAGCCCCGACTCCCTCAGGCAATCCCTTCACCATTGTTAGTGTCTGTGGGTCATGCCTATCAGTTCTTGGCTACTCCATTTCCTATGTACTTTACATCCCATGGCTATTCTGTGACTACCTACTTGTACTTCTTAATCCCCTCACCTCTTCCCCCATCCCCCACACCCCCTCACATCTGGCAACTATCAAAATATTCTTCATGTCCATGATTCTGTCTCTGTTCTCATGTACTTAGTTTGTTTTTTAAATTCAATTGTTGATAGATACATATCTCTTGCCATTTGTTCGTAGTTTTTATCTCGTTTTTCTTAAATAAGTCCCTTTAACATTTCATATAATAATGGTTTGGTGATGATGAACTCTTTTAGCTTTTACTTGCCTGGGAAGCTCTTTATCTGCCCTTCAATTCCAAAGGATATCTTTCCTGCATAGAACAATCTTGGCTGTAGGTCCCTGCTTTTTCATGACTTTGAATATTTTTTGGCAATTCCTTCTAGCCTGCAAAGCTTTTTTGAGAAATCAGCTGACAGTCTTATGGGAACTTCCCTGTAGGTAACTACCTGCTTTTCTCTTGTTACTTTTAAGATTCTCTCTTTATCTTTAACCTTTGGCATTTTAATTATGATGTGTCTTTGAGTGGGCCTCTTTGCACCCATTTTGTTTGGGACTCTGTGCTTCCTGGGCTTCCATATGTATTTCCTTCACCAAATTAGGAGTTTTCTTTCATTATTTTTCAAACAGATTTCCAATTTCTTGCTCTTTCTCTTCTGGCAGCCCTATGATGTGAATGTTTGAACACTTGAAGTTGTCCCAGAGGCTGCTTATACTATTCTTATTTGTTTGGATTCTTTTTTCCTTTTGTTGTTCTGATTGGTTGTTTTTTGCTTCCTTATATTCTTTTTTAAAAATTTTATTTATTTCTTTTTAGAGAGAGGGGAAGGGAGGGAGAAAGAGAGGGAGAGAAACATCAAGGTGTGGTTGCCTCTTATGTGGCCCCCACTGGGGACTTGGACTGCGACCCAGGCACGTGCCCTGACTGGGAATCGAACTGACGACCCTTTGATTTGCAGCCTGAGCTCAATCCACTGAGCTACACCAGCCAGGGTTGCTTCCTTATATTCTAAATCATTGATTTGAGTCTTGGCTTCATCTACTCTCCCATTGTTTCCCTGTAAATTGTTCCTTATCTCAATTAATGTATCCTTCGTTTCTGACTGGATCGTTTTTATGCCATTGAGGTCCTCATTCAGTTCCTTGAACATCCTTATAACCAGTGTTTTGAAGTCTGCATCTAACAGAATGGTTATCTCCCTTTAAAAAAAATATTGTATTTACTTATTTTTAGAGAGAGGGGAAGGGAGGGAGAAAGAGAGGGAGAGAAACATCAATGTGTTTCTCTTGCACACCCCCTACTGGGGACCTAGACTGACACTCAGACATGTGCCCTGACTGGAAATCAAACTTGCAATACTTTGGCTTGCACACCCATGCTAAATCCATTGAGCTACACCAGCCAGGGCTGCTTAACTCCCTTTTGTTTAGTTCTTTTCCTGAAGTTTTCATCTGTTCTTTCATTTGGGCCATATTTCTCTGTCTCCTCATTTTGGCAGCCTCCCTGTGTTTGTTTCTATGTATTAGGTAGAGCTGCTTTGACTCCCTGTCTTGGTAGTGTGGCCTAATGTAGTAGGTGTCCTGTAGGGTCCAGTGGTACAGCCTCCCCTCTCACCCAAGCTGGGTACTCAAGATGCACCCTTTGTGTGAGCTAAGTATATCCTCTTCTTGTAGTTGAGCCTTGATTGCTGTTGGTAGATCGATGGGAGGGATTTAGCCAGGCCATTCAGCTGCAAGGACTGGCTGTGACCACTGACTACCAACCTCTGCCCACTTTGGAGGATCAGCTGTGCAGGAGCAGGATAGTGGTGCTTCAACATGGTCTATAGCTGTCCATTGGGTGCACAGGCCCTGGGGCTTCCCCAGGGTAGTGCAAGCCAGGATCATCCCCCACCTGTGTTTTTCCTGGGGTCACCTTACCTGAGCTGTAAAGCAATCTGAGATGGCTACTACTTGTGCTGTGCTTAGAGATTTCCTAGGTCAAGCCAAGCTGTGATAAACTGGCTGCTGCTAGTGCCCAGCCTGGGGCCACTTAGCAGGATTCAGGGCTGGAAGCTCATTGAAGCTGTTTATTGCTTGTTTGAGAGGATTTAGGAAGTTTGAAGCCTGATCCAAGACCAGCTATTCATATGGAAAAGCCATTGTTAACAGCTGGTGGGCCAGTAAGTTGGGTAAGACAGTCTCAAGGGATCTCCAGGACAGGTGATGGAATCTCAGGTATGGTACCTCCCTGCCAGCTCTGTGGCTCTGTGAGGGGAGGGTTCAGAAAAGGGCCAATGGCCTCTGCCCAACTTTCCATCTGGGAGGAAGCTGTCCCTCAGCTCTCACCTTGATGTCAGACACTTCAGTTCCTCCCTGTATGCCACTGGTGCCTTTCAAGCTGATACCCCAGTGCTGGAGCACAGAGTGAGTGAGTATGAGTAAGTCCCTGTGTGGGTTCTTTAAGAGAAATTGCTTGGGACTGTAACACTTTCTTCCACCAACTCAGTTCTAGCTGATTTATGCAGTCAGAAACTATGGGGACTTATCTACCTAGCCCTGGAACTCCCTAGCTGGTGGGCCTGGTGTGGGGCTGGGACTCCTTGCTCCTGAGATATCCCTCCCAAATTTTTATCCACCACATGTGGATGTGGGACCAGTCCATTCCGTATTTCTGCCCCTCCTACCAGATTAGGTGGATATGGTTTCTTTAATTCTGTGATTCTCAGACTTCCAATCAACTCAATTTCTGATTATTCTGAGTGATGGTTGTCCCAAAGTTTAGGTGTAATTTTGATGTGATTGTGTGAGGAGGTGAGCCATGTTGACCAGAAGTCTCCATCAGATTTAAAAATCATGTAGTTAAGAACCTACTCACAGCCTTTTGGCTTTCTGAGCAGCACCATGGCAATGGGCACGAACATTCGCCTTATAAAAGGTGGCAAAAAGGGAGCCAAGAAGAAAGTGATTGATCAATTTTTCTGAGGAAGATTGGGATGGTGTCAAAGCACCAGCTATGTTCAATATAAGAAATGTGGAAAAACACTAGTCACATGAACTCAAGAACCAAAATTACATCTGATGATTTCAAGAGTTGTGTTTGTGAGTGCACCTCACTGATCTGCTGAATGATGAAATGCATTTGGAAAACTGTAGCTTATTACTGAGGATGTTCACGGCAAAAGCTGCCTGATTCTGTAACATGGATCTTACCTGTGACAAAATGTGCTCCACGGTCAAAAAGTAGCCTGTGTTGCTCTGGCTGGTGTGGCTCAGTGGGTTGAGCGCCAGCCTGTTAACTGAAAGGATGCCCATTTGATCACTTGTCAGGGCACATGCCTGGGTTGTAGGCCAGGTCCCTGGTTGGGGGCATGCAAGAGGCTACCAATTAATATTTTTCTCCTTATCTTTCTCCCTCCCTTCCCCCTTCTCTAAGAAAAAAATAAAATCTTAGAAGAGTATCCCTTGCCAGTGTGGTTCCATTGGTTGAGAGTCATCCCATACACAAAAAGGTTGGGGGTTCAATCCCCAGTTAGGGCACATACCTATATTATAGGATTGATCCCCAGTGGGGGTGCATATGGGAGGCAATAAATCAATGTTTCTCACATCAGTGTTTCTCTCTCTTTCTTTCTAAAACCAATAAACGGACTTTGATGGACTTCTGGCCAAGATGGAGGAGTAGGGAGATACACCTTGCCTCCTCACACAGTCAAAAGAAGGACAACAACAAATTAAAAAACAAAAAAACAGAACTTCCAGAAAATCGAACTGTATGGAAGCCTGACAACCAAGAGTTAAAGAAACATTCATCCAGACTGGTAGGAGGGATGGAGACAGGCACCTGGGGTGGAGAGGACTTGTGGCAAGGTTGAGGCTGGCAGACCGGGCAGTCCCACATTTGTGTGTGGATAAACTGGGAGGAACAACTGGGGAGCAAGACAGAACCATAACCCAGGGTTCCAGTGCAGGAAATAAAGCCTCAAAACGTCTGACTATAAAGGCCTGTGAGGATTGTGGTGGCAAGAGAAACTTTCAGCCTCACAGGAGAGTTCATTGAAGAGACCCACAGGGTCCTAGAACGTGCACAAACCCACCCACCCACCCATGAATTGGGCACCAGAAGGGCCCAATTTGCTTGTGGGTAGCAGGGGAGGTAACTGAAAGCCAGATGAGAGCTGAGCAAGTGGCATTGTTCCCTCTCTGACCCCTCCCCCACATACAGTGCCACAGTGCAGCAATGTGAGTTGTCCTGCCTGGTAAATACCTAAGACTCTGTCCCTTACTATATAACAGGCATGCTGAGACAAAGAAATATGGCCCAAATAAAAGAACAGATCAAAGCTCCAAAAATAGAACTGAGCAATGAAGACATAGCCAACCTAGCAGATGCAGAGTTCAAAACACTGGTAGTCAGGATGTTCACAGAAATGGTTGAGTATGGTTGCAAAACAGAGGAAAAAGTGGAAGCTATGCTAAGTGAAATAAAGGAAAATGTACAGGGAGCCAACAGTAAAGGGAAAGAAACTGGGATGCAAATCAACAGTTTGGACTAGAAGGAAGAAAGAAACATTCAACCAGAAAAGAATAAAGAAACAAGAATTCAAAAAAATGAGGAGAGGCTAAGGAACCTCTAGGACATCTTTAAACATTCAAACATCTGAATCATAGGGGTGCCAGAAGAAGAAAAGAGCACGAAACTGAACACTTCTTTGAAAAAATAATGAAGGAGAACTTCCCAAACCTGGCAAAGAAAATGGACTTCCAGGAAGTTCAGGAAGCTTAGAGAGTAACAAAGAAGTTGGACCCAAAGAGGGCCACACCGAGACACATCTAATTAAACTACTCAAGATTAGACCTGGCTGGAGTGGCTCAGTGGATTGAGCACTGGCCTGTGAACCAATGGGTTGCCGGTTCAATTCCCAGTCAGGGCACATACCTGGGTTGCAGGCCACGGCCCCCAGGAACTGCACATTGATGTTTCTCTCTCTCTCTCTCTCTCTCTCTCTCCCTCCCTCCCCTGTCTAAAAATAATAAATAAAATCTTTAAAAAAAAAGATTCACTTAAAAAAATTACCAATGGTTATTTGTTTTATCTAGTCTGTGTTAGTTAAAAAAAAATTAGATTTGGATAAACTTCTTATGCTCATCAGGTCCACCAAATGTAGGAGGATTATGGAAATCATGACCTGTGAGGTGTAGACAAATGACTTGAAGGAAGTGGTCAATGAATTGATTCCAGATAGCTTTGGGAAAGGCTTGCCAGTCTATTTGTCCACCCCATGACGTCTCTGTTAGAAAAGTGAAAATGCTGAAGAAGCCCAAGTGTGAAGTGGGAAACCATGGAGCTTCACAGTGAAGGCAGCAGTTTTGGAAAAGCTGCTGGGGATGAAACGCGTTCCAAGGCTTAATGAGCTGATGGATATGAGACCCCAGTCCAAGAATCTGTTTAATTCAGACTTTTAATGGTGACAAATAAAAAATACTACTGTGGGCCCTGGCCATGGAGCTCAGTTGGTTAGAGTGTCTTCCCGATGTTGCCAAGGTCGCGGGTTTGATCTCTGGTAGGGCACATACCAGAAACACCAATGAAGACATCAGTAAGTGGAACAACAAATTGATGTTTCTCTCTTAAAAAAAAAATCAAGAAATGAAACCTTAAAAAAAATTCTGTTTGCGATTAAAAAAAGGAATCTAGTCACAGCAGCTATCAACATAGTAAAGACCTTAGACATCATTAAGCTAATTCCCTTAACTTATGGAAGAAAATTAGTTCCAAAGAGATAAAATTTTCCAAGATGAGAATTAAGAAGCTGCTAGTCTTGTGGGCTCAGAGATGAGAAAATTGCCAAACAGTATCTCATGTACTCTACACATTCTTTCTCTGTGCCCAAGGCTCAGATCTCCCATCTTCTGAATCAACACTATTGTATACTGTAACATACATTTTCTCTTTTCCTTCTAGATTTACTCTCCTCCACCCTTTCTGCTTCAGGTTGTCCTGAATGGACTACATCAATGCAAATCAGTTTTTATGGAGGGAGCTCTCCCTATAGAACTGCTCCCTCATCTCATCTTTTTGGCCTTACAGGTGATCAACACGGATCCATGCATACTGGGGTACTGCAACGTGTGATTCATCTCTGCCTACTTGTAATTTTCACTTTATTAAACTCTCCCCAAATTGTTCTAATTTGACTGTGCCATTGTTTCCTGCCAAGACCCTGACTGATACATGACACAACTTGCTACAAACTGTGATTCATTGGAAATGTAAGAAAAAAATTCCTGTTGTCTAGAAGTTTACATTGAGGCACTTAAATGATACCAGTCATGAAGTGGGAATGCTAAATGGGGCTATGAGACAACAGGTACTAGAAGGAATTCCATGATGTCAAAAACATGGACAGTTTCACACAAATGAGGCTTTGAGTTGTGCAATGGGACTATCATTTATTTGGGTCCTACCATGTGCCACACCCACAATGGCCATGCTTAATATACTATATTAAGAGATTAGAAATAGTTAAAAGCCAGCACAGTGGCGAAGCTCATGCTATTTCTACTATATCAAAGTTCTCCAAACTTAGGTATAACTTACCTCAGGAAAATGTACAGAATTAATCAACAAAGTTTTTCTTATTAAAGTGAAGTTCACATAACATAAAATTAAACATTTCAAAGACAACAATCCAGTGGCATTTAGTATATTCATGTGTGCAAGCACCACCTCTATCTAGTTCCAAAACATTTTCATCTCCCCAAAATAAAATGCTGTACCCATTTCCCCCCACTCAGGTCACTGCAACCACCAAAATGCTCTCTATCTCTATGGATTTACCTATTCTGGGTTATTTTGTAAGTGGAATCAGACAATGTGACCTTTTGTGTCTGGCTTCTTTTACTTAGGATGATGCTTTTAAGGTTCAGTCTCAACACACTGTAGCATAAATCAATAGTATTTTATGCCTTTTTATAACCGAATAATAATCACTGGTATGGGCATGTCACATTTTGAAACACATTTCTCTCTTTTGGTTCCTGTGAAAAGTGTGTATATGAACAAGCGTCTACACTTGTCCACAAGTGTTTGGGCACAGCTGCTTTCATTCTTTCCGGTCTACACCTGCAAGGGGGATTGCTGCGTCATTTGGTAACTATGTTCAACTTCTTGAGAAACCATAAAGCCGCTTACCACAAGTACTGAACCATTCTTCCTTCCTATCAGCAATGAATAAGGGTTCCAATTTCCAATTTCTCCATATCCTAAAATCAACCAACCTTTAAAACTTAAATTTTAAAAAAGCTTAAAAAATGTACTACACCGTAAGGCACAGAGTGAATATTTATTTATCACAGAGGTTAAGCTGAAGCTCTCATTTTATAAATGCTGGAAAACCAGGCCAGAAAAGCGCAGAGACTTGCTCTAAGTCAAAGCTAAAGGATGCTTCTAACAAGATGGGGCCAGGAGAGAAGAAAATATTTTAGTAACATTTTATAACTACATCTTCAAATTTACTCACTCCAAGCATCCTTTCAAGTTCCTGACATTAAAATTGTTTCCACTATGTTTTGGAGGATAAACAAGAACCCCAGTAGAAAAAGAAAAAGAGAGATGGCTTGCAAAAGGGAGGCAGGACACCAAGCAATAAGCACATCAGTCCGCCTAAAGATGACAGCCACTAAGATATCTGAGCATGAGATTAGCCAAATAAATGACCATTTAAGAAAATCTCCTCCCAATCTCCCTATCTTTGTTTTCTCCATAAGCCTTTTCAGCCCCACCCATGTTTCACAACAAATCAGACTGGTGTACCCCAGTCCTTTTAAAGCCCTAAATTCTCTCTCCAAACATTTTCTAAGTATTTATTGGTCTGGGAGGGAAAAGGGTACTGCGGTGGGTTTTCAGGTGCATGACATTTCCAAAGTGGAGAGAACAAAAGCGTCTGGCTTGGCTTCCTGCTTCAGCACTCCTGTCAGCAGGAACTCAGGTGAGAGGACGGGCAGCCCAACCCGAATCGGCGTGCTGCACCGAGGGACATCCTGGGAGCACGTGATCACAACTCTCTGGGGCTGGGGAAGACAGACAGCACAGAAAGAAAGTCAGGTGGAGAGAGAACCCTAGAAACAGGTTTAGGGCCCACTCATCAGTCTAAACATCACTAAAACAGTACCTTCTGATATGATACCATGTGAAGCATACTGCATAGTCTATGGAGTACTCTTATCAGAAAAGTTGAACCAGAATTTATTCAAGCTTTTAAAATTAACTATAATTTACAGGAAATATAGAAGATAGAAGAACAAGATAAATGATACAACCAGGGAGCAAAAAGTGAAACTGAAAGTCCAGACTGAGGAACATTCTAAAGGACAATTGACCTCGTTTCTGTAGAAAGTCAGTGGCATAAAAAAGGCTGGGTGGGCCCTGGGTGCTGTGGATCGGTGAATTGAGCGTTGGCCTGTGAACCAAGGGGCTAATGATTGATTCGCAGTCACAGCGCATGCCTGAGTTGTGGTCCAGGTCCCCAGTTGGGGGTGTGTGATAGGCAATTAACTGATCGATGTTTCTCTCCCTCTCCCTGACCGTGAAAGTAAACAACAACAAAAAAATCCCTACATACTAAAGGAAAAAAAAAGAAAAAGTACATATTTCTTAGAGATATGTACTTTAAGTATGTAAGTAGAAATATGTTTGCAGTTTTCTTTAAAATACTTTAGTAAAGAAGATGGGGGAAAAAGGGATAGAGTAAATGTAGCAACATCTAAATGAACCTCAGTGATTGGTATATCGAGGCCCACTGCATTATTCTCTTTTTGTGTATATTTGAAATTCTTTTTTTTTTTAAAGATTTTATTTATTTTTAGAGAGGGAAGGGAGGGAGAAAGAGAGAGACATCAGAGACATCAATGTGCGGTTGCTGGGGGCCGTGGCCTGCAACCCAGGCATGTGCCCTGACTGGGAATCGAACCTGTGATGCTTTGGTTCGCAGCCCGAGCTCAATCCACTGAGCTACGCCAGCCAGGGCCAAAATTCTTTAAAATACAAAATAAAACTAAGTCTAATTCATATCAGCAGAGCTCCTCTCTCATTCCTATCCCTTTCTGTGCCATTCTTCCCAAACCCTCTCACTACTGTGTTCCCATGTGCACTTCCCTAGATCTAGAATACTCCCCACCCACCCTTACCTTGTAGGACCGGGGCATACTGGGTAGGACAGTGCCTCCACAGCAACTGATGATCTCTGCCATCTGAGGTGGAGGTGGCTGGACTCCAGGGGTCACATGAATCTCATAGCCCTAAGAGTAAAAAAAAATGGTGGAGACAGTGGAGAGCATACCAAGAAACTGTGCACTGTTGGGGAGAAGACAGTCTCTCACCTCTAGCAGCCTTCGCTCACGAGCCCGGCTCAGAGAGTCACGGAGGCTGAAGCCAAAGTTCTTTTCCTGCTCAGAATCAGTCACCACATATTCATCCGGGGGCAAGAAACAACCAGCCTTGTGGGACTAAGGGTGGTAGCAGTCAGTATTAAAGCTCAGGCCAGCCTGTCACCTAGTCCTGCTGCCTAGCAGTCACAGGGAGCTCACAAAGTGTTTCTGAATTCTTCTGTCTGACTCACCCTTGTGTTCCTGCACCCCCTCCCTCGAGTGCTATGTGAGTAGTTTTCTACGGTCACTTTCTCTATTGGTGTGTCATCATCCCCTGGCCTCTCACCTGGTGCAGCCAATCCAGGGAGAGGATAGGGATCCCCCGCCCCAGGGCACACAGGAACTTGACTGTCCGGCAGATTCGATCAGTTACCAGGTGGGAAGCTTCTGCTACTGAGCTGGCCAGGCTTCCCCCCAGGGCCAACACTGCCTGCTCTCCTCGGGCATCTACCACTCCGGTGAAGAGCACCTGTGGAAGGGATTGGCCCAGATTGATCACAGCAACCCATGCATCAGTGCCTATCTCCCAAATCCCCTAGGTTTCCTCCCATCCCCCCACTTCTGATCCCACAAAGCACAAGGCCCCTTCTCTCCTACTTTGGGGGCTGTGGACTCATGTTTAGGTTTGGTCCGACGGAGGCTGCGGCCTGGCACTCCCTTGGGCTCCTCAGCTTGGTCTCTCTCTCTCTTGCCTGGTCCTGGAATGACTACATCCTGGGATTGAGAAGGATCTTTATGAGATTTCTGAGTCCCCAAGCCTTTCCCAGCTCTGTGGCCCCAGCCCTCTCCTCACCTCTTCCTTTTCTGCAGAATCTTCCTCTTCTTTGAGGAACACTGTCTTCTGGTGGACTTCCCCTCTTTGGAGCCGTTTTTGAAGTGGGGGTGAATCCACAGCACTGAAAGGCCTCTTGCGGTTTTGAAAGGCCTTAGGCTGGGTCTTTGGAGTGACCTCATATCTACCTCCTGCCTCTACCTTTTGGATCTGGGAAACATGAGTGGGTGCCTCAGGAAGCTGGGCAAAGGCAGGCTTAGGGATGACCCCAAGGGAATTGGCTATTCTTACTGCTCCTCGCCTTTGGTTCCTTGAGGATGGGAAGTTAGGTTCCAGGGGTGCAGAACAGGGTTCATAGAGGATGGGAGTTTTGAGGGACCCATTCTTCCTAGTGGCCCTTGGCTTCCTGCTGCAATTGGCTTGAGGGATGGACGCAGGGGAAATAGGCTGGTCTGTGGGGCCAGGAGACTGGAATTCAGCGGTGGCAGGAACTGGCACAGCACTTCCTGTCCTGAGTGTCCTGCTCCGACCACTCTGAGCTATGACCTTGGAGGTGACAGGTTGGTCTTTGGAAGTGGAAGGCTGGCACTCAGAGGCTGTGGGGACAACTGGTTCAGGGGTCTTGACAGAGGACCTCTGTGTCCTACCCTGAGTGGCCCAAGATGTGGGCTCAGGGGTGACAGGCTGGTCTTTGGGGGTGGAAGGCTGGAGCTCAGAGACTGTGGGTACAACTGGCTCAGGGGTCTTGACAGAAGACCTCTGTGTCCTGCCCCGAGTGGCCCGAGATGTGGGCTCAGGGGTGACAGGCTGGTCTTTGGAGGTGGAAGGCTGGAGCTCAGAGGCTGTGGGGACAACTGGCTCGGGGGTCTTGACAGAGGACTTCTGTGTCCTGTCCCGAGTGGCCCGAGATGTGGGCTCAGGGGTGACAGGCTGGTCTTTGGGGGTGGAAGGCTGGAGCTCAGAGGCTGTGGGGACAACCGGCTCGGGGGTCTTGACAGAGGACCTCTGTGTCCTGCCCCGAGTGGCCCGAGATGTGGGCTCAGGG
>PVIA01014296.1:0-27712 GCA_004024845.1 Tonatia bakeri
TCAAAAAGAGAAGTATCACTAGTAATTATTATTAATCGTATGTTCAAATAATAATATTTGGGGTATATTGGGTTAAATAGCTATATTATCAAAGTGAATTTCACTGTGTTTAAAACTTTTAAAACATAGCTACTAGAAAATTTTAAATTACATAGGTGGCTCATATTATATTTTTATTAGACAACACTGTTCTAGACAATTGACTGGTATGTAGCGTGGGCAAGGAGAGTACTAATAAAAAGCAATGCAGACTATTTCAAACTGATCTTCAAAGCCTAGCTGCCCCACTTAGGGATATCTCCCTGGCTTTTTTTTTTTTTTTTTTGTAGCTTGAGCATAGCCAGCACCAGCCTGTGGCCAGCTGCCAGCTCCCCTCTCTTCACCCCTGCCCAGCTTGCCTCCTCAGCCCCACCCTCCTTCCAGGATGGCCTCACACTCCCAAACCTCTCCTCCTGATGGGCTGAGCAGCTCCTCAACCTGACCTCCACTGACTTCCCTCAAGGTGCTTAGCAGAACACACACAAGAGTCGTTAATAAGATCCATTCTCCTTAGAAGGCTTTTCTTTACAATATTGACCCCCAGTCTCTCTCCCTCAGTTCAGAAATCTAAAAAGCTCCCAACTTAAAAACTCATTTGGTAGACCTGACTGAAAGCTACTTATGGCTTTGACCTCACTTCCTGTGACTACTTACTCATTAGACCCTGTCCGGGGTGATGTGGAATGTGTGGTGTGTAGACATCAGTGTGCCTTTCTACATTACAAAAGAACCTCAGAATCCTGAAACATGTCCAGACTGGAAGGTTTCAGGGAAGGTTTGTGGACCTGAAACAGTTTCCCTTCCTTAAAATCTGGCTTCCCTTACCCAGTCCTCTATCTAGGCAGCCTCAAAGATCATCTTTCTGAAAGATAGGTTTAATCAGGTCATTGTCCTCCTTTAGGTCCTTTGAAGGATCCCACATCCTCAGGACCAGTTTCTACTCCTTAACAGATGTCAAGCCTCCTTATCAGCAGGTGTTTATCAACTGCTATGGGTTCAGCCCTCAGACAGGGACTGATGGGATTTAAAAGACACTTGAATAAGATCTCTGACCTCAACAAGAGGAGATGAAGTGCCAGGAACCACAGTGAACAATAGAAGGATTAAGGGCAAAAGTGAATGAAATTGGCTACAGGTACGGGCAGAATGAGAAACAAGAGAGCAGTGTCCCCAGAGTGCTAAGGAGACAGGCAGGGCAGGTGGCAGGATGAAGGGGAAGGGGCAGGAGAAGGAAGGAGAGGAGATTGTAACTTCCTGCTCCCTCACCTACTCATCTGTCTTCTCCAGGTAGTTAATGAGGATTGGCCTGTTGCCTGCCTTTTCAGTGGCCTCAGGGGACACCCAAAGGATACCGCCTGCGAGAATAAAATGTGTTCCCTGTGTTTTGTCATTTGAACTGATACCTTAGAAATATAACCAGATGATGAAGTTCATTGTTTTCATCCTTGTGTCAAAATCACCCCTGGGCTACATGTCAAGGTGCCGTGAATTAGTGGTTATTTGTTAGCCCCTCCATTCAATTCCCACCTAGTGCAGTCGTACTGGATACAAGTCTCTGAGCTTATACCATCCTAGTTCCTCGTATTTATTCTGTGCTTTAAAATTTGCAGAATTCTTTTGTCTACATTAGCTTAGTCAGTTCCCCAATAATCCTTCGAATTTGAAGGGATGTGTATTATTCATTCTCAATTTCCATTCAGAAGTGGATGCCTAAAAGGGCTAATTTACTCAGGGCCATAGAGCTAATAAGTGACAAAGTTAGAAGTCTGACTTTTTCTAGTACAGATTTTCAATGACTTCCTGCATTGCACTGTAACTTGAGGGGTTAAAAGCTTTATTTTAAGTAGATGTGTTGGACGTTTGAAGGTTGTTGAGGAGGTACAAATGAGTACCCGCTCCTGGGCCAAGAAATGTAACTTTTCTTTCTAGTTGCCAAAGTGGCCAAAGCCTTCAGCTGCTTTCCAGCATAAATCTTAACAGTTACAGTAAAATTTAAATGATAACCCAAACTTGTGAAGGAAAGGTTGTCCCAGCCATGTGAAACGGCAGGATGGAGCAGAGGAGGCAGCAAGTAGTTTGAGTATCGGCAGCAAAAATGAGCCAGGGTGCTGGATCAGTTCAAAGAGCTGCCCGTTGAGGCTATGTGAAAGGGAGGTTCAAGGCTTTAATAAATACATTGAATGGTTATACAATGCAGGATGCCATATAGCCAAATGATAACTTTTGATGTTTTATTCCTGGGAGTACAGAAGCCTTTGTACACATACTGTTTTTCAAATACAACAGTTCCAAGAGAGTATTTCATTTCCTCCTTTATAGAGAAGGAAATTGACAGTCACTGTTCCCCAAGCAATTAAAAAGGCTGGGAAATAAAGATGTGACATCACGTGCAACCAGAGCACTCACCTTCCTCTGGGCTCCAGTGTGACCAGCTGCTCATGCCCTTGGAGGGGGGGGTTTCACCCGCGGCTCCCCCCCCTCCCCCGCCACCACGAATGAGAATAAGTCTACCAAGACATGATCTGCTTGGGGAGAAAAGGTGACCAATCTCTCAAAGGAGAAGTGCCAAGAGCCTTTTCCTCAATGGGCTTTTATTGAGTTCGTTTGCACAAGAATACAGGTAAAGCTTATTAATCATTGTCAGGCAGTAAGGATCAATCAATAGATAACAAAGAACTTTGAGGGCCTATTTTGAGTCAGGGTCAGATAGCTAAAGAGCTGTAAAACTTTGAGGAACAAACTTACTTCTTGCTTGGACCCTTATCATTTAATTGAGAGCATTCTAAACAAAGCAGCTTTCACAGGATTTTACATATTCTTTCTTAGGCCTGATTGCCCGGAGAACCCACCCTTTCCAGCACAGGGCTGCACCATCTTCTGTAGCTGTTTTAGTTGTAAGTCCGGCAGGGGAAGTAAGGCAGCCAAGAGATTAGGAGACTTCTTGCAGACAGAATGAAGACTCAGGCTTTGTCAAAGCCGAGGGGCAAGGGTCCATCACCCCCTTTTGCTGTAGCCCCCCAAGTCCTTCCTTGGGAGCCTCCCACATGATCGTGCTTGTCTTAGGTCATTTCCCCCCTTTGGGGAATCTTACCCATCATTGGCTAACCAACCAAGCATTGGGGGCCAGTTATGGATGAAGTAAAAGGAGCAGAAGCAGCACTCCTGTCAGGGAGATAAGCTTTATCTCCTTGGTGGCTTACGGTCTAAGGTGGCTCCCTCAGCCTTAGCCTTGGTGGGGGTTACAGCTTCTGAAACCAGGCAGGGCAGTTCCCAACAATGGCCCACATTAACTGTGCCCCACCTTTGTACCTGCTGCATGTTTGGGGGGACAAGTGCCGCCAAATGGGTCTTCCTTCTGTCAGAATTTGACCTTGTGTTGATAAAATCCTTTGAAAGTCTGAAACACCCATCTCTAGTTTCTTCGCTAGAGTTCTGAGAAGCATTGAGGAATGAGAAATACGTGTTTACACACTGAAAAGGCTGGATTTTATATGAGATACCCTAACATTGGAAATAACGATGCAGTGGGAATGAAAGAGGAGCTTTTCTTATTTACCAAGTTAGAGTATAAATAAGGTACTAAAATCACTGGCTGTCATGTTTATTCTTTGAAAAAAATAATGGCTTTATTTTTCAGTAATAGGGAAAGATAGAAAGAAGTACATGCTATCACAGGACAAGAAGAGTCATTACTGGGAACAGGCAGCAGCCATTTCTGTTCCCCAGGAACCAGAGGGGACCTAAGACCCACAGTTTTCGGGGTCTAGGAGTCAGTGCCGTCTTTGGTACACCCACCACCTCTTTAGTTTTCTGTGGTTGAAATTGCTTTGATTTCTAAGAAAGGCATAAGTTTGTTCTTTTAATAGAAAAAAATGTATAATTACTCTAAATGATAATACTGGATAAGAAATCCTGGTGCTGTGTAAAATAATTCAATATGAAATTTAGATTTGGGCACATCTAGCAATATCTGGGGCTTATTTCCTAAAAAGAGCACTTATTTCCTAGAATCTGGCTTGTCCAGCCCTCTGGTGCCCTCTCACTGACAGCAAAGTGGCCACTCACATTGTCACTGTGCTACTTCCTGGTGGGAGGGTAAGTGGCTGGTAGGCTTCTTTGAGGCCCCTGCCTTTCTGTGCAGGTTTCCCTTTGAAAAAAGGGTTGAGGTGTGCCAACAACAAAAGTTTATAAATCTCATCTCAGTTGTCACCAAAGCCTCATTTCCTCTAGAATCCCTTTTGAGAAGGTTTTCGTGCTGCCCAAGCATATTCATGGTCTGAGTCCTTTCAGTAGCTTTGAGTGAAGGATTTCTTTGGGGATGAGCATAAGAGCATCAGCAACACTGGATGCTCCAAAATAACACTGTCCCAAACTACAGGCCTCACAGGTTCAGCAGGTGCACACATTTTTGAGATTTGTGACAACATTTTGGGGAATTGTATATGTATACAATTGTCTACATATATATACATATACAAATGTATACGATTGTATATGTGTATGTATAAGGTCCCAACATTTCGGGGAATTGTATATAGGATTTGTAATTTTCATGGAAATAATTTGGGCACAGGTATATTGAGAGATCTCATACAGAGCTCTCAATGACAAATGAGATTCTAAATTTCCTCCTTAACATCTGACTCAGCCTAGAAGGTGTGTGCACCAACTGGGCACAGTGTGGAAACCAGCCTTGGTAGCCTGGCAGCCTGAGATTTTTCTGGAGCAAGGAGTGCATGGCAGGTTGGGAGATGAGGAAATTCTAGTTAAGATTCATTTGATGGAGAAGAGAAAAGGGCAGGAAGGGAGGCTCTGACAGGGCTAGAGGGAACCTGCTGGGCCTCAGTTTTCCTAAGAAACTGGCTCCAAACAGCATCACAGCAAAGTGAGCAGGAGTCCCTTCAACACACATTTCCTACATACCTTTGTCACTGCCTCCTGTGCCAACCAGGACATTTGACACCTCATACAGCACACTGGTGGCTTCGTTCTAACCCTTGTCACTCCTCCTGGCCCTCCCTGTTCTCATCTTCTCCACCAAAAAAATTCAGAAGGTATATAAAATAAAAAGCTTCTTTTACTATGCCTACGTAGAAACTCTTCAAAACACAAGTTAAATTTTCCTGCTAAAAAAATATTAAGATATCACTAGCCAAAGTATATTTTCTAAAAGCCAGATTTTTGCTGGGAAAGAACTGGATATAAAGTATTGTACATGCAATATCCAGCCTTCCTATAGGAATTCTAATAGCAGTTGTGTCGATGAGCGCTGCCACTTAACGTTTCATCAGCAGCCATTCAGCCTGTGGCGGCCCCAGGCTCTCCACAGTTCCCAGCTGCATCCTTTAGTTGTTGGTCTGACTCTGTAGGAGAAAAATGTGGCTGACTGCCTTTTGTTTCTGAAATTAATAGACAGTTTTCAAACGTGTTATTACAAATGTAAGTGATTTTCAAATGTTTTTATATAACTTGCTTGAGCTCATTATTTCTCAGTTTGTTAAAGGTATATTTTAAATCTATTCCATTCCCCCTGGAGTCATGGATCAGGTTTTTCTGGTTACCATCATAGGTCTTGGCTCCTATTATGCAGGAGGGTGTACTTTTTTTTTTTTTTTCTTTCAATTAAACAAATACCTTTGTCCCCAGACCTTGGGACACAGAGAGGAATGAGACCAGAAATTTCCCTCAGAGAGCCCCGAGTCAGGTAGATAAGACAAACTCCAAGACAGCAGTTATAACACAGGGTAGCAAGTACAGACATGTGCAGAAGAGGGGAATTAATTAAGGTCACTGAGCATCAAGAAGATGTGCCCTTTGGGGTTGCATTTGAAGGGTAAGTAATAGCTGAAAACAGGGAACAGAGAGAGGGGCATTTCGGGCAGGAGAAGACGCCAGACCAAGATGCAGAGAGGTGGAACTCTATGTAGTTTGTATTACTCCAGTATTGAGTTCAAGGGCTACGACAGGGTAGCAACTGCAGTGAGCTGAGCCCCGGCCATCATGAGAGACGTATGAGCCTTAGGAAGCAACAGAGACTGAATTTAGATTGTAGGTGGACAGCGGCAACATGGGAAACAGGACCCAGAAGGACTGCAGGGAGGACGTAAGCCAATATACTGAGAACTGGAAGTGTGAATAAGGGATGGAGAAAGAGGTGGGTTCAGAAGAAAGCTCAAGAAGTAAGGCCGACATGCCTAAGAGTTTTACTGTCTGTAAGGAGGACAGAGAGGATGTAAAAAGCCATGTGCACGTGACTAGGTCAGTGGCAATGCCACAGACCCTGGTACAGAATTCAGCAGTGAACGTTGGGTTTTGGGTAGGGAGGTAATGAGTTCTGGTTTGGGGCAAATCGAGGCGGAGGCACATCCATATGGAGATGGATTTATTTGTTCAACAAACACCTTGTGGTATGGTTATTCTCTGCCTGGCATTTTACTAAATACTGAAGACTCCCAGTGAGATCATCTAAACTGCATGAGCTCTAGTCTCCAAGAAGCCCCAGTGCAGAGATCCCCAGGGTGTGGTGGGCCCTGTGGAGCAGGCACTTGGACGACACAGTCATAGATGTCATCCTTGGGAGGAGGTGAGGAGGTGCAGAAAAGAACCGAGGGCAGGAGCCCGGATAACGTTGACTTGTGGAGAGTGGCCGGAAGGCATAAAGGCAGGAAGGAAATAGGAAGTCAGAAATAAAGGGAACCTTCAGAGTTAGAGAAGCTATGCAAGGAGCATTTCAAGGAAGGAGTGTCATCTCAGTGTCACATAAATCAGTGTGATCAAACAAGACAAAGAAACAAAGGTGTCCGTTTGTTTTGGTAATTGAGTGTCCCTGAGAGGATTCCTTAACTTATTAGTAAGGGTGGATTTGTGCCTTATCTTAGGCATTGAGGAAATACACCCCTCCCCTGGGAGTATTCAAAAGGCCTGTGGGGCCTAGGAGTTGATAGACAGTCCCAGTACAATGCACTAGATCTGCGCAAAGTTAGATAAGACCTGAAGAAGTCTGGCCTGTGGACTGGAGATGGTTTTAAGGAGGTGATAGTTCATTTGAAATTAAGACAGTGCTTTCCAGCCCTTGCTAAGTGGTAGAATTATTTTGGCTGCAGGTCAAAAGTACTGATGCCTGTGCCTAATCCAAGACCAGTTAAATCAGAATCTCTGGGGTTTTAACCCATGAATCAGTATTTGATCCCTCCAGGTAATGCGAAACCCCTATGAGGGTTGATACTTTACATTGTGCTTTCGCCTTTATTGTTTTATTTGAGACTCAGCTATCACTCCATTTTATCAGTGGACAAACTGAAACTCAGAGTTGGAGCTTTATCCAAGGTCCGGAGCTATTCAAGGTCTTTAGCTGTTCAGACTCTATCCAGTTCTGTGTTCCTGTAGTGGTTCCCAAACTTTGCTGTGAATCACAATCCCCTAGAGAGCTTTTAACTATCCAGATGCCCAGATCACACCCCAAACCTAATATATCTGACTGTGCAGTAGGGTGGGAACCAGGCATCGATACCTTTTAAAGACCGCAAGTGATTCCAACATGCAGCCAAGTTCAGACCACTGTGTTATGCACTACTCAAGCCACATGTGAGGTTGGTGTAGTTTAAAGTGCATGCACTTGCTGATTAGGAGATTATTCTTGGTTCTCTTTTCTAATCCTAATAGTTTATCTGTTCAAATAAATCTGCTAATTAGGAGTTGTCTTAGCAATTAACTTATCAATAACAATAGCCACAAAAAAAATTCAGAAACCGGTATTGTGAACCAAAGAACAAACCTGAACCTGCTGTACCTTTAACCCTTCTGGAGTCAAAGCGGTTTTACTCTCAGAGGTTACCAGTTATATGAGCAGGCCGTTGTTAGTCAGCAAACACGATGGGCGACCTGCTCGCTAATTTACCGACAAGCAACTAATGTTTGACATCATAGCTAAAACCAAATACATACAAGTCTCAGTTCCTTTTTAGTTAGGGACAGATTTCTCTGCAAAGAGGTATAAGCAAAGAAATGCCTGTTGTTGAATCTATGCAGCCAAGAAAACTTTTTGTTCCCTGTCAGGGTCCTCTGACCTCTCCTCTAGTGTCTTCTCCGAAAACACTCCTACTCCTTCACACACGGTACTTGAATTCATGAAGGCTTGGGAACCTAATTCTCTAGTACCGAGAACATAGAGTTCAGAAACTAATTTTCTGGAAGTCCTTGTAAGGAACAAAGACAAGAATTTTAAAACCATCTTTGAGGAGAAAGTGTTCCCTATCAGAGTACTCTTTCTAAAGCCCTGGTTTCTCTTTGATAGAAATTGTAGAGTCAGTACAGCCCTTTACCTGTAATTCTTTCAGGAGGGAGCAATTTTCAATTATAATATGCTCAGAGAATGCTACTTTATAACTGTGGTCTACATTGCCCCAAATGGAAGAGATGGAGTGTTTTCATATTTTTATAGTCACACAAACTGTGTGTGGCATTTATATCTTTCTGAGTGGAAAGAGTCGTGGGATCTTCAAGGAAAGTGGGCCCAGTGTTCCATTTCTCCCAGACAAAGCACTTTCTCTGGGCTGCTTGGCACCCCAGCTGCAATGCAACTTCAAGAGAGAGGAACATAGCCCTGGCTGGTGTAGCTCAGTGGATTGAGCTCGGGCTGCAAACCAAAGCATTGCAGGTTTGATTCCCAGTCAGGGCACATGGCTGGGTTGCAGGCCACAGCCCCCAGCAACCGCACATTGATGTTTCTCTCTCTCTCTCTCTTTTTCCCTCCCCTCTCTAAAAATAAAATCTTAAAATAAAAAAAAAGAGAGAGAGAGAGGGGAACAACCTGCAGAGTTTCAAAATAACACAGCCAGAGAGAAAAAACACCTAGGATATTTCACATAACTTTAATAAGATGTGTCTGTACTACATCCAGGTAAAGCGGGGACCTGACAAATCAGAGCCCCTAGTGTACAGACCTCCCTTGCCACAAGGTGCAGCATTTGCAAGGCAGCCTCCTGCTTTGTTCTGTTTTCCTGGGCCGTGACTCAGGAGCAGGCCCCTCCTGTGGGCCACCTGCAGCTGTGTGCTAATTTCTCCTTCTAGCTCCCTCCTAATTCTCCAGCAGTCTCCCCAGACTTTCCACCCATTTGGTAAAGGCACAGACCCAGGGAATTCACAGCAATGAGAGGCTTCATGTTAGAGAGGAAGAAATGATGTCCAGAGAGATTAAATGATCTTTCCAAATCCACAGAACTAGTTATGAACAGAACTCAGACTAAAATGCTTGTGGCTGCCATTTCAGATCTCATTCTACCACCCCACGGTCTAATCTCACTGACTGTGTCCTTTTATTAGTGTTGAGTTTTACTTTTCTCTGATTTCTCTTTATCCTATATTAATGTGCTAGATATGTATCCTGTCAGGAAAGGCCATTGCTCAGTTGAGATTTCAAAAGACATACGTTCATCCCGTATCTCACCAGGGTTTGGAAGATTTCCAAAATGAGGTTGCTTTTTTCAAGGATCTTAAATGGTAGGAAGTGAGATTCTATGCCCCAGGGAAGACATGCCTGTGTAGAAGATGGCAGGTAAACTCTGATTGTAAGTGGGAGAAAAGACCATTGGAACCTGTGGTCCTTAGGAAAAAGTAAGGTCATAAGCAGAAGAGATACAGTGCACCTTTTTGCCAGGATGAACATGGCAGAATCAGATCTTTTGTGATTTCATTGACAACCAGACCCTGAAAAGAGAAGTCCAGGAAGGAGGTATGTGTGAGCAAATGCCATCTCCCTATGAATCACCATTGCTTCAAAAGATGTAGCTATGACACCCTGGGTAGGAAAACATCAGAGTAGAGAACTCTCAGGTCACCTGGTCCACCCTTTTGTCTTGTTCCTGATTTCTGCATTTGCTTCCAGACTAAGGTACTCCATGTGCCTTGGACATACTACATCACCAATCCCCCAGTGCGAGCCTATCCTAGACTCCCTGGTCCCAGTTAACTAGGGTGGCATGAGGTACATTCTTCTCAATAAATGCAGAGGGGAAGGTGGTCACCCATTTATTAAAAATAAGTCCAGGGAGGTGATAGCACTGACCCGGACAGAGCAGTGAACTTCAGAAAGAATGAAATTAGTTACATAACTTTCCCTCCTGTGTTCCAAGCAGTAGAGATGATGGTTTGGGGAATACTGTCAGAGGGGTGTACTACTTGCATAACACATAGGCTGTCTTGCACTGCTAATTGCTAGAATAAATATCTGCATATATGAATATATTCAAAGGGGAGTTATAAACGTATCTCTTTGGCTTTAAATCTCAAATAGAGGGGATAGCAGAACCACCAGCTATGAAAACAAATCTGAAAATCAAACAGCCCAATTAAAACTTGTATTTTTTTAAAAAGCCATTAAGGTATACCTAGATTAAATGAATTTTAAAGTACTAAAGTTTTCTGTTAAGGACCCCAAATTACAAGTAATTCCAAGGAAACTCTATTACTTAAAATCCTATTACTGTTCTGTGAAATGACTGCCATTATGTTTGCAGGTAAAGTGCCTGTTTGCAATACCTGTGTAAGACTTAGATGAGCATGAGATGCAGTTAGCCATCTGTTAAGGGTAGGCTACTATTTCTGCTTCCTGAGAAATGTGGGGGCCTGCAAATGTAAGCACCAGCTACAACATAAATTTGTCTATGGCTCGATTAAAAATAATGTACATGGGGAAGTTACCATAATCAAATATTAAAGTCACTGGGGTTGTATTGAATTCCTCCCTTTCTGAGAGCTACTAAAGGAAGATATGTTTAGATGAGGCAACTGAGTTCTGTTAGAATTAAGTTATGTCAGAGCGTCACAATTTTAAGGCACTTAAAAATGGCTACAGTGGCAAGGCTGGTTTGACTGTCGTGTGTAAGGGGAATCAGCCCTGGGAGACAGGTGCTGTCCATGGACAGTTGCCCACCACCCAGTGAACACATGAATGACTTAGTAAATGGTTGGGAGTTTGGATGCCAATATTCCTGTTGGTGATGAGGCAGAGTTTCCATTCATCTTCCACTTTCAGAGAGAGGTCCACCTGAGATGGCACTTGGCAAACTGCTAGGGGAAATGTTTATACTCAATTCTTCCTTTAGAGTCTGAGCTGACTCCTGTCACACCCTTCTACGCAGTTCACGCAAGGCCCCTTCTCTCTGCATGAAAGCTAAGACTGTTCAGCCCATGGCTCAAAACACTGTGATCCTTTGCACCAGATGTTTGGGGACATGTTATAACGGGCCTGGGACAATAATCCTAAGAAACTGTTGTCTGACAGAGTTCCCCAGTAAGAAATGGATAGAATCTCAATCACCTAATTACATGTTAAGGAAAAATCCTGCTTGAATGCCTTACGTGTTTCAGATCTCAGTTACCTGGCAGACTTCACTGGGAAGTCACAATCAGGCAGTGACTTGACGTGCTCCTGACAGCGGTTTGACAGCTCCTGGGGTGTTCAGGGTGTAAATCCAGGTTTCTCTGAGCTACTGGCTGTACCTCTGCTGTCTGGCCTTAGTTTGATCTTATTGACTACTTTATTTCAATGTCCCCGTTGTCATCAGGCAATGGGTCCTGCTGAGGGACTGGCCACGAGGCTGGCCACAGCTCCCAGCGCATATCTGCTTGTGCAGTTAGGCTGACGGACATGTTTCCTGTCCTCTGTAGACATAGTCATATCAGATCAATCAACAATAGCGGCAGTTATAACCTAAAATGTACATCCCCCTCCACAGCCTCTAGAGAACATCATCTTCTCTTTTCAAAAGTGGCTTAGTTGAAGACTTTATTTCAGAAATATATTTGTCTCCTAAATTGTTACTCATGCAAATTTCTTAAATGTTCCAAGGCATTATCCTTGAAGGTAAAAGGAATATTAATAAAAATGAACATCTATTGTATGCTTATTCTGTGCCAGTTTCTGTGCTAAGCACTTACCAAGGATTGTGAGTGACTTCTCTGGAAAACCTTGAAGGCAGGTGTCCAGTCACTTGGCTAGCTGAGTGTCAGACTCAGCCTGGGCAGTCTGACTCCAGAGCCCATGCTCTGACCACCACACCTGCTGCCCAGCAGTACTCACCTCAGAGAGGTTGCTGTAGGGATAAGATGAGGTGACATCCAGAAACTGCTCAGCAGGCCTGGCCAGGACAGCCATACAACCTTGAGAGCTGCGACTGTTTGGTAGGAGCTCCGTCACCTCGGAGGGCTCTGAAGGACGTGAAGGGGTGTGGCAGGGTCCTCAGGTGTGCCAGCATGGTGCCAAAGCACAAACCCTGTGCTTACATGCAGGTGACCCATCCCAAACTCTCCTCAGCCTTTCCAAGCATCAGTCTTTGCCTTCCTTCTTTTTTCAAAATGTAGTCAGAGATCCCCCACCCATATCCCATGGCTAAGTGTTAGCTTAACCAACACTTAATTGGCATACCCTTTTACTCTTGGTTTAAAAATTTTGTCTGTTGCTTGTTCTTATTTAATATACCTGTGCTAGTCTGTTTCCTTTTGAACATAGATAAATGATAAAAAATGTTGTCATGTGGGTGGGATCAGAGTGGGAGCACAACTACAGCGGTGACACTGACGTGTTTCAGTGGAGGCAGCCAGGCCTCCCCTCCTGGCCACACACCGAGCACTGACAGTTCTCACGGTGCGGTGGCTGTCACCGTTGTTCTCTTTTCTTCTCTGACCATGTCTTGTTGTTCAGCTATAACCTCAAATACTCTCTCGCTCCTCCTTAGGCTCTCTCAGAGGCCTCTTGGATATTTCCAGCATTAAAAGTGGGCAGTTGATTCTACATTTGATCTTAGCTAAAAGGCCAAGAAGCAATGAAAGTGAGCACTTTATGAATGTTAAACTGGACTTGAAGCGCGTAGTAAATGGGAACAAGTGCTGTGCTTTGGAAGTTGAGTCATGGGGTCTCTGTGCTGTGGCCATCAGAGCAAAGCAGAAGGGCCAGGTCATACTCGTGTATGGCCTGAGCCTCAGTTATCTCAGCATTGTGTCTGTGATGGATTGGGGGTCTGGGTGGCAGTGACTGTCTGTTCCTGGCCTGGGTCACATGTGTTGGGAACAGCAGCATTGCTGTGCATTGTGTCTGATTTAATGTTTCCATTGCCATTTCCTCAGACTCCAACATATTCTGAAGTTCAATTGGATTCTGACTTCTCTTGAAGTCTCTAATGAATACAGACTATTTTTGATCATCAGTTTGTAGATATTAGCCAAAAACACAATAGACTCTTTTTTTATAGATGAGAGATAGATTCAGTGGTAAAGCAATTACTACCACAAAGCAAGGTGGATCTTGGCCGCTTTTCTTCTGGAAATGATGACCAGGGGAATGATCTCACTACGGACATGACAAAGCTGGGTCCAGAGGTGCGACTTGCCTGGGACCAGGGCATGTGAGAGGCAGAGTGAGATCTGACCAGAAACGCATTCGTGTGTCTAGACATTTAGCACATGTTTTAAATAAACAAACTGAACTGAACTCTCTACCATAGAAGAGGCCCTGAGACACCGTTTTTACTGTTGTGCTTACTTTCAGCAATGCCTGCTTCATGTGGTGACCGAGTCGCATGGCTGGTTTGCATCCAAACTAAGTTCCCTTGCTTTGGGGTGTTTTTGGGTTTCCTGCTCTGGTTGACAGTGGCCTTCAGATCTCTGCACATGATTGCCCAAATAAAGATGAAACTTCTCAGTCACCCCTGACGTGACTTCCATGTAACAAAGGGGTTGTTAATGACGATTGTGTGTGTTCTCCCCTCCCTTTTTCTGTCCACTGACAGGACCACCCACACTTAGAACACCCAGTGCTCAAAGAGCAGCCTGTGAGATTCAACCAAATTGCAGTTGGCACTTTACCCCAAAAGAGGGAGTAAGGGGTGGAGATGAGAAACAGCCCTGCTCCTCTGGCATTTTTCATCAGAAAGGCATGTAAAAATAGTCTTGGGGAAGGTGCCCAGACCAACCCACAAACTGGTATTATGCTGTGTGTCCTCACTGGGCTAGTCCCCAGGGACTCAAGGACAAAGAAAACACAGTCCCCCTCCTAGGCTCTTCCCAAACAACGCTCTAATAAATCACCACTGTGTCTCTTGTCTTTGAAGCCTGATGTACGAGTTCCTAGAGTCAAGGAAAATGAATGACATGCCAGATGGCCATAGCAGTTGAGAACACAGCTCTACAGTCCTTGTTGATGTCATATTTGTTTGCTTGAGGTTTAAATAATCAGTGAGTGAGTGAGACTTCTTGTGGCTGGTAGAATAGCCGTAACCTATGAGGAAATAGACATGACGTCCTGATGGTTATGGCTTCAGTGGTATGTCAAAGTTGCTTAGCATCTCCTTAGTACAGGAGTTTTCCTACTTTATAAAATAGTGACAAATTTATTTCCTAGACTTATGGAATCTAAAGCAGGATTGGACCTTAGAGATTGCCCAGAATCACCTTTATTTTACAAATAGGGCTGAGTCCAGGAAGTTACATGACTTCCCCCCAGCACAAAAAGCCTGGGTTGGGCAGAACTCCGCCCATGTCCCATCCTGGCAGATTTTGTCCCTAGTTCACCCCAAAAGCCACTGAAATTACTTATTAAAATAGAGAAATACACTGATGATAGGTTTATAGTTGGCTTTTAAAGGAATGAAGCACAGTTTAGGGGACAGTCTTTGGAAGGCGACCTCAAGGAGGAGAGTAAAACCTTTCAAGCACAGAGGCTCAAGGGCCTACCGAGTGATAGATCTCTGGTGCCCCAGGGTTCCTCCGAAAAGTCTCTCCCCGCTGCCAACAGAACAGCTCTGCAGTCATTTCTGTTATAGAGTGTTCCTAAGTGATATTTCTTTCAAAATGACTTAATCTGAAAACTACTATTCCATAAAGAAACAATTCAGCAATGCTGATAAGAAAATCATTTTATCATCGTCAGAAATCACAGGGCCCTAGTCTGTGTGGTTCAGTTGGTTGGGGCATCGTCCTGTAACTGAAAGGTTGTGGGTTTGATCCTTGGTCAGGGCACATACCTAGGTTGCAGGGTCAATCCCTGGTCCTGGCAAGGGTGTGTGTGACCCTCGGGCCAGGCACATATGGGAGGCAACCAATCAATGCTTCTCTCTCACATAGATTGTTTGCCTCTCTCCTTTCCCCTCTCCCTACCTCTGTGTCTAAAAGCAATGAAGAAATATCCTCATATGAGCATAAAAAAATCAGTGTTTTAAAGTATCTGGGTTTTGTTGTTGTTGTTGTTTTTCTTTCTTTACGGACCCAAAGGTAGCTCTGTCATACATATCTGAGGGATGCAGGGGGCCCTCAGAGTCTTTCTGAAAGATTCTCTCCTATTTGGTTTTCCTTTTGTTTTTCCTTATCCAGCAGGGTCTTTGGGCAGATGTCCTCTCCAGAGCTCTGACTGGTGGAGACCTAAGCAGTTGTAGCTCACACTTACAGCTCTTGGCAGAGGTCTACTTGCCCTTTGATTCCGTTTACCACAGATGGAAATGGAGACGTAGCACAGCACCTGCCACATGGAAACACTGAACAAGTAATTTGGGATTAAACTTCACAAGGAAGAGGAGCCTGTCTTATCCTATGACTATTATGAGGGTGAATTTTCATGATGTGGCAGTTTGTTACTCTTCAGTGCATCACAAAAAAATGGCTTAAAATGAACACTTTTTTAAGTTAGTAAGTCAGATAGATTAATTACTGAAACATTGTTCTAATTCAGATACTTTGTTGGTAAATTATTTTGAATTTGCTAAATATCTGTGCTTCTTTGTTCCTTCTTCCAGAATGCTAGAAGATGACCTTAAGCTAAGTAGTGATGAAGAGGAGAATGAACAGGTAAGATTATCTTTTACATTGTGCTGTTTGAACGTGACATGATGACGCTGACCTGAGAGACCAGCCTGGGTATCCCCTGAGTCATACAAATCCTGACTTATCATGTTCTACGATGCTGGGTGTCCTCTGCTAATTACAAGATGCAATGCCATTGGGCAAGTCTGTTAAAATATCGTGGCCCTAATTTTCCTTAAAATCGTAATTCTGTGCTTTTTATGGCACTGAAACCAACAGCTATTTATAAAGAAGCTGACTGGGGTCAGGCTTCAGTGAAATAGAAACTCTTTTAGGAAAGCTAACCAGCCTTCTAGAGATCAAACATGTGATCTTAACATCATCAGCATGCAACAGGCAAGCTGTAAGCATTAAATATTGAGAAGTCTTATACAGATATTATTAACATTGAAAAGATGCAAGCATGGAGGTGAGCTAAAATGATGAATAAAAAATAATCATGCTCAGAATAGCCTGTTTGTCTTCATGATGAATGTGCTTGAGATGTTCTCCTTTGGTGTTGATTTATCAGCTCAAGACATCAGTCAGGGGTTGTAAATGCTCTTCTGATCAGTCAGTTAAAGTGAAAAAACATCCACTTAACATTCATCACTTTCTCCTCTATACATCAGGCAACGCTTGTAGTTTAAAGCAAGTTTGAAACCGCTGAAGACAGATTTTCCTATACTTCTGCTTCCTTTTTCTTGTTACCTGTATTGTATTTTGTCAGGTTTGGATAAATGTGATTGGCCTAAAAACGATTCAGAGTTTTTTGCTAAGTCATTTTTACATGTGCTACAAGACACTTGTGCTATTCAGTTGCTCTTGAGAGAGTCAATTTTTTATAAGGCATTACAGAATGCTGTGCAGGTGATGCACCTGTCTAGACATGTGGATGGAAATAATGCACAGAGAGTGCAAAGGTGAAAGAAAAGTCAAAGGAAACTTCCAGGAAGAGCATCTGAGCAGAATGTGCTGTGGGGTCACAGAGGGGTCTGCTTGCCTTGTGAGAGATGGGGAGGCAACCAAAGAAGAGACGGAGCCTGAGACAGAACTCAGTGAATCTTGGAACTGGATGGGCAAATGGAGGAAACCCCAAGTGGAAGAATATTAACTGAGCAAGGGAGACCACTCAGGCCTTGGAGGCCTAGAGACTGATTAATTTTTTTAGGTGCGCACACCAGGGTGGTCAGCTATGCATAACGCAGCAGCTGTGCTAGAACTGGAGAATGACTTCACTCCTAATTTTGGTTCTTGTCTCTGTGACTATAAGCAAATGATTTCATCTCTGTGAGTGTTTTCCCAAGAAGTTCTGATAGGTGCATTATGCATTAAGTCCTATCATATGTGTAGATTGTGTAAACTTTGTATTAGAAAAGGGGTTTACATCCCTGACCAGTGTGGCTCAGTTGGTTGGGCATCATCCCACAAAACGAAAGGTCACTGGCTCAATTTCCAGACAGGGCACGTGCCAGGGCTGCAGATTCAGTCCCTGTTGAGTGGACGAGAGGCAACTGATGGACATTTCTCTGTCACATTGAGGTTTCTCTCCCTCTCTTTCTCCCTCCCTTCCTCTCTCTCTAAAATGAAAAAAATAAATAAAATCTTTAAAAAAAAATTACAGAAAAGGAATTAACAATTTCATTCAGCAAGACTTTTCTTAATTTGAAAAGAATTTCCTGAGTTATTTCCAGGAAGTATTTCTACTGCAAATTCCGTTTCAAAAAACCAGTTATCAAAGATGTCTTCTAAGGCAGCAAGAACTTTTTGTTAACTCCTCTTGCTTTATTAGCGATTTCTTTCTCACCTATAGCCATTGATTACATTGTATTGTGAATATAAGGTCAGATCCTTTATTCTTGCATTTGGTCCCCATTTGTTTGCAGCTTCCTACCTTTTGCAATGAAAGCAGCTGACAGAATGAATGATTTCTATACAGTAATCTCCTCTCTTTTAATTAAGGCTTCATAGAGTGGTTTTTGTGTGGTAGTTTCAGTGATTGCTATAACACTAATTACATTAAGTTATTGGGCTCTGGCCTATAATTATACCCTGGCCTAATCACAAAATTGTAATTTCCATGCTTCTAAAAAAAGTCTAATGATACGGTATTTTTTTCTCTCTAAGACCAAAATACAACTGTGCCCTGAAAGAATGGATAGAGCCTGTGCACACTTGTAACACACCATGCATGTACTGCGTTTCCCTGGCATTTGGGTGATACTTAAACAACACAAATGATTTTTCAGATGTAATTGGAGTTTGTGTCTTAACTCAAAATCTTTCAAAAATATATTGTACATTTCCCTGTCTACGTAAATATAGTAAAGTAAAATGCTTAACCTTTCCTTGCATGATACCTCATTGTCCTGAGACTGTTGGTCACTGGTCTTTATAGCCACTGTGATAAAGAGACACCAACAAGAGCATCAAGTTGCCGTGTCTGCTTGCCCTTCCTAAACTAGCCTCAGATGCTAGTGTGTGTGAATACTCCAGTCTAATGTACCCTTTATCCTTATGCCTTTGTGCTCTCAAAGATAAAGAAAAAGGTAGTTTAGTGAGTTAGAACAGGCTCAGCAGCCCTGCTCCCAGGGTTCAAATCTTTGCTTTACTATGCAGTAGTTTTGCAACCTTGGTCCACTTCCTGAACTGCTCTCTGCTCTAGTACCACCATTTGTAAAATTGGAATTAACGTGAGGTCCCCAAAGCCTGCCGCTCCCTCAGAACTTGTGCTTACCTGTCATCTTCATGTCACCAGATCCAATAGGCTTCCATTCTTTCTTAGTTAACTTATAATTGAGCAAACCATACATGGAGAAAGGCACATCTAACCTAAGAATACAATTTCATGAACATTCATAAGCCACACACTACAATTAAACTTTTTAGTGAGCATGTTCCACTTCATTAGATTACCCCAAACCATTTTCCAAAGTGGTTGCACAGTTGACACTCCCACTGGCAATATAAGAGAATTCTAGTCAGTCCACATTCTCACATTTGTCTCTTTCTGTTCATGAGAAATACCATTCTTATTTTTTAATATTTTTATTGATTATGCTATTACAATTTTCCCCCTCTCTCCCTACTCCACTCCACCCCCACAACCCTCCAGCATTTTCCCCCTTAGTTCATGTCCATGGGTTGTACATATAAGTTCTTTGAGTCCTCTGTTTCCTATACCATTTTTTACCTCTCCCCATCTATTTTATGCCTACTAATTATGCTTCTTCTTCCCTGTTCCTTTCACCCCCATTTCTCCCTGACCCCTCCCCACTGAAATCCCTCCATGTGATCTCCAATTCTCTGATTCTGATTCTGTTCCTATTCTAGTTGTTGGCTTAGTTTTTGTTTTTGTTGTTTTTCTTTCTTTTTTTTTTTAGGTTCATTTGTTAATAGTTGTGAGTTTGTTGTCATTTTACTGTTCATATTTTTTATCTTCTTTTTCTTGGATAAGCCCCTTTAACATTTCATATAATAATGACTTGGTGATGATGAAGTCCTTTAACTTGACCTTATCTGAGAAGCACTTTATCTGCCCTTCCATTCTAAATGATAGCTTTGCTGGATAGAGTATTCTTAAATGTAGGTTCCTGTCTTTCATGACTTCAAATACTTCTTTCCAGCCCTTCTTGCCTGCAAGGTTTCTTTTGAGAAATCAGCTGACAGTCTTATGGGTACTCCTTTGTAGGTAACTCTCTCCTCTTGCTGCTTTGAAGATTCTCTCCTTATCTTTCATCTTGGGTAACTTAACGATGATGTGCCTTGGTGTGTTCCTCCTTGGGTCCAACTTCTTTGGGACTCTCTGGGCTTCTTGGACTTCCTGGAAATCTATTCCCTTCACCAGATTGGGGAAGTTTTCCTTCATTATTTGTTCAAATAAGTTTGCATTCTTGCTCTTCCTCTTCTCCTTCTGGTACCCCTATAATTCAGATATTGGAACATTTCAGGTTGTCCCAGAGGTTTGTAAGAGTCTCTTCACCTTTTTGAATTCTTGTTTCTTCATTTCGATGGATGTTTATTTTTTCCCTTTGTTCCAAATCGTTGCTTTGAGACCTGGTTTCCTTCCTGTTACTGTTAGTTCTCTGAACATTCTGCTTTATTTCACTTTGGATATCTCTCATTTGTTCTTTCATTTTTCAATCAAGCTTAATCAGATTTGTGAGCATTTTGATTGCTCCATCAGATAGGTTGGCAATCTCCTCCTCACTTAGCTCTCTTTCTGAGGCTTTACTCGGTCATTTCATTTGGGCCATATTTCTTTGTCTTGGCACAGTTGATAGGTTGTAAGGGGACAGGCCTTAGGTTTTCACCTGGGCAGGGCTACCCTCTGTGCTGCCCTGCAGTGCTGCCTGTGTGGGAGGGGCCAAAGGGTGGCCTGCTTCACTCTGCTGTACTTTTCAGTGAACTCTTGTGTGAGACTGGGAGCTTTTCCTACCCCTGCAACTGCCCACAGCCACCTCTGAGTCCCCTTAAGTCAGCCCCTCCCTTGCAGCCTCCCAAGCTGGGCAGCCAGCCCCTCCACTAAGGTCCACTGCATCCCCGAGGTTTTTCTGAGTCACCGTGTGATCCACTGCCTTACCAGTCTGGTTGTTCTGGTTGATTTTTTCTTTAATTCCTTTGTTGTCAGAGTTCCATTTGGTTTGATTTTTCTGGTGTTTTTGGTAGTTTATTGATTTTAGATTGGTTGTTATCCTCCTTTTGGTTATGCGAGGAAACAGAGAGTCTCTACCTACACCTCTGTCTTACCTACACCTCTTTCGTATCCTCTTGGAACTGAGATTAGAAATATCATTCTTAAGGTCTCTTTTTTTGTATCATCTTTGTCTGGTTTTGATATAAGGCAGGGGTGTAAAATTCATCTTCACCAGAGGCCACATCAGCCTCTCAGTTGCCTTCAAAGGGCCAAAATGATTTTGGGACTGTATAAATGTAACTACTCCTTAACTGTTAAGGAATTGAAATTACTTTTGGTCCTTTGAAGGCAACTATAAGGCTGATGTGGCCCCCGGTGAAAATGAGTGTGACACCCCTGATACATGGCAGTACTGGCTTGTAAAATGAATTGAGAAGTGTTCCCTGTTCTTCCCTTTTTTTGAAGAGATTGCATAAAATTAGTGGTACTTCCTCTTTGAATGTTTGTCAGAATTCCCTAGTAAATCCATGTGGGCCTGGAGATACTAAAAACTTACAAGTTCTGTTTTCTTTATGGTTAATGGGTTATTCAGATTTTTTCATCTTGGTTAGGTAATGGTAGTATGTTCTCTCCAATAATTACTCCATCATGACATTGAAGTTGTCATATTTGTGCGTGTAGAACTATATTGTCCTTTTGGTGTCTGGGGTTCTAGTGATATCCTGTCTCATTCTTGATACTGATCTTCTTTGTTTTTGTCTTTGTCATTCTCACAGAACATATATTGATTTTATTGATCTTTTCAGACTTTTTGTTTCATTGATGTTCTCTATCAGTTTTTCTATTTTCCATTTCATCAGTTTATCTTTGTTATTTGTCTCCTGTTTGCTTTGGTTCAGTTTTCTCTTCTTTCTCTAGTTTCCTGAATAAGCTTAGGTTTTGCTTTGAGGCTTATCCTCTTTCGTAATATAAGCATCTAGTGCTCTACATTCCACTCCCACCACTGGCCAAGCTGTACCCCACAAATTTTGATACGTTGTATTTTCATTGTCATTCAGTTAAGTGAGACTTCCATTTTGGTATATGGATTATTTAGCAGTGTATTGTTTCATTTCCAAGTGTTTAGAGATTTCCTGTCATCTTTTATTCATTTCTAGTTTGGTTCCATTATGTTCAAAGAACATATTCTCTGTGATTTAAATTCTTGTGAATTTATGGAGCATTTTTTATGGCCCCAGATATGGTCTGTGTTGGTATCTGTTTCATGAGCACTTGAAAGAATCTGTATTCTGCTGATGTGGGGCGGAGCACACTATAAATATCAATTATATGCTGTTGAGTTATTCTGTGTCCTTGCTGACTTTCTGTCCAGTTGTTCTATCACTTGTTGAAAGAGGAGTGTTGAAATCTCCGACTGTAATTGTGGACTTGTCTGTTTCTCCTTTCCATTCTATCATTGTGTGCTCCACATATTTTCCAGCTCTGTTGTTTGGCGCATAACATTTAGGGTTGCTCTGTCTTCTTGGCTGATTGGCCCTTTTATCATTCAATGTCCATTTAATCTCTGCTAATTTTTTGTTCTGAAGTCTACTTTATCAATGTAGCCACTGCATTATTCTTTTGATCAATGTTTATATAATGTAACTATTTCCATTCTTTTTATTTTCAACCTACTTATATCATGATAATTTGAAATGAGTTTCTTATAGACAGCATATTATTGTTATGATTTAATCCACTTTGCCAATGTCTATAATTTAATTGATGTGTTTGGACCATTTGCATTTAATGTAATTATTAAGACATTAACACTTAAGTCTGCCACTTTATTTTTTGTTTTCTGTTTGTTCTTTTTTTTTCTCTCTTTCTCTCTCTTTTTTTTTTGTTCATTTGTTTTCCTTTTTGGCTTCCTGTAGGCTCCTTGAATATTTTGTGGAACTCCATTTTTACTTATTTATAGTGTTTTTTATTTTTATTGTATCTCTTTGTGTAGCTTTTTTAGTGCCTGTTCTAGGTATCACATTATATATACATAACTTAAAATAGTTCACTGGTGATGTCATTCTACAAGTTTTCTCCCTCAGTATCCTGTAATTATCTCCATCACAGAATAGATAATATGTGGGTAATATGGGACTTGTTTTTCTATCTTACTGACTTCCTGAGTGAGCATCCTGAATCTGATTTTGTATCTCATTTGTTTTTATTTCCCTAGTATATACCAGGGCTGACTGGCATCTAACAGATGTCATGTTCCCATAACCAGATCCACACAACCACCTTTATCTTTACTCTTTCTCTCCCTTTCCTTCTATTACTGAAAACACTCCCTTCCTCTTATTGAAAATCCATCTCGTTTCCTCTCAGTTACTTGAGGACTTGTTCCCTTAACTCCTGCCCCACCTGTCCACCAGAACTACTCACTGGGTCAGCAGTGACATCCACAGATCCAAATGTACTGGGTTCTTTTCAGTCTCTTACCAGAAGATGTACAGCATTCAGAACTGAAAGCTATTGATCATCCACCTTTTTCAAGGTGTCTCATACTAAACTCTTCCATTTTGTTTCCTGCCCTTCTGGCTGTTTCTTCCCAGGCTTCTTTGCTGACTGTTCTTCCTCTACCTAACCTTAAATTTTGGAGCCTTTTAGCTTTTATTCCTGATTTCTTTTCTCCACTTCCTTCTCCCAACTTCCTCCCCTACTCCCTTCCTCTCTGTCTGGGTGACCTCATCCATTCCCATGATCTTATAATTCCTAAAGTTATATTCTCAGCTCAGAGCTCTCTTCTGAACTGCAGACCTACTTGACTTTTCCACTTGGATGTCTCATAAGCATTTCACATTCTGGTCTTCCACCCCTTACCCACCCACACTCAGATATGCTCTTCTTGTGAATGTTTCCACTTCTAAAAGTGGAACTGCCAGATGCACTGTTGTTCAAGTCTAGAAACACTGGATCATCCTGATGTCTCCTCTTCCCACTTAAATGTTAGTTTCATTACTAAATCCTTAAATTCTACCTCCAAAACTAAATATTAGTCCATTCACCTCTTTCCATCCTGGCTCATCTAAACCAGTCTAGTAGACACTGCGTATTTCTATTCCTTATTTTCTATAATGCAATCTCCTCATACTCATCTCTTGAAAATGTTAATCAGATGAAGTCTTTTCTTGGTCTAACACCTTAAATATATTTACCATTCCACTTGGGGTAAAACCCAGGGTGAACAGTACCCTACACAGCTTGGCGTCACCCACTCTGCCCCTTCACTACACACTGAGCTCATTCATCACACTTCAGCCACATGGGCCTTCTCTCAGCTCCTCCAAGCCACGCTCAGCTTCCTCAGGGCTGCCACAGTCCTCAGCGATCTCATTTTCCCTGACCAACACCTACCTACCTAGGAAATGCAGGGTAACTTTCACTTCCTCAAGAAGCTTCCCCCTTATCTAAATTCGACCATGCTTAGTCCTTTTCACAATAACTTCAACCTTTCTTCTTAAGTCTCATTATAATTTTAGTTATGTGTTATTTTTACTTTTTTTCCTTTTAAAATTTTTATTTATTAATTTGAGTGTGTGAGAGAGAGAAGCATCGATTTGTTACTCTACTTATATATGCATTCATTTGGTTGATTCTCGTATGTGCCCTGACCAGGGATCGAACCTGCAATCTTGGTGTATCAGGACAGTGCTGTAACCAACTGAGTTACCCAATCAGGACCTTACTTTTACTTTTTAAAATATCTTTTTCTACCATCTACACTGGAAGTTTCCTGAGGGCAGGGACTGTGTCTAGCACAGCAGAGGTGCTAAGTTATTGCTGAACGGATTCACGGGTCAGAGCACGGTGTTGAGATGTATTGACAACATTTCCTGCTGTCCACTGTCCATTGTCAAAGATTACTTTCTCTACCTTTATTTCTTTTACCGAACACTATAATTTTTCAAATTAGTCCTACCCAAAGATCAAAGGTATTGACAGAGAAGACCGAAACATAAGACCCAAGCTCATAAATTAACTATAGATTAATGCACAAATAATCTGCCTGTTTAGGAGGAAAGCATTTATCCAGTCTCCATGAAAATGTCTATAGCCACTTATTAAATAGGCTTAATGCCAAGCCATATTGAAGTTAGAAATGTTCAGAAATTATCTCAAACAGAAGTCTTCAAAACTACGAGAATGGGTTTCTCCACAACTGTCCCTTACAAGGATAGCAGAATTTTTACTATAACCTGTAGAGATGGGGTTGTGATGGGGTTTACTCAGAAAGTTTAGAGATATAATTGAAATGGAAGCATATCCTCACATTTGCTCCTATAACGTCCATACCTGAGGTGCTCAAAGTGGAAGTAGGGCAAACAATAAGAGAATCAGTTCTCTTGTTTCTCTTGGTACAGGAAGGACACGTGACACGTGTAGCATGCTTGTTTGGTCTCCTTCTCTGTAACTCTTGGTTTTAATAATTCCAAAGAGCAGTGTTTCGCTGGAAGAATATTAAGTAATTAGATTTAAGACAAAATTATTCCTAAAGTTACTAAGTACCAAAGAAACTAAATTTTAAGATGGATTTAGAAGGAAGATATGAATTATATTGCATGTCTTTCCATTTGTTGAAAAGGACAGCACTGCCTTTCATGTCAGGGTGAACTTGGGAGGTTGGACACAGCAAATATCTAGATGAAATTATTACAGCTAAGGCATCAGGAGAAGGACACAAGATTAAGGCTCTCAACAAGGAACAGCCCAGATAGTGTCAAGTGAAGGGAGTGTTTCAGAGATGACAAATACAAAAGCTCAGGGAGAGCAGGGAAGCAGGATCTAGTTTGAATGGCTGCATATGTGCCTACAGCTTCCAGTAATCACATTATCCACACATATTAGGCAGCCTTTTCCTTTTGATTATGTAACTGCATTTTTCTCTGTAAATGAGCAAGGTTTACCCACTTAAACTGATGATTTTAATTTTGCAGGCCATGATCATTGGATAAAATCTGTAGAGGGAAATTTTCCTACTGGCATAATTTACTTTTCACCATGAAGAAAAGTTACCTTTTAATCCCCAATCAATATTTGGAGAGCACAATTAATTTAATAGACATCTAGGTAGTTAACATAAATCTTCCAGTTAAAGAGCCTATCAGTGTCTTATTTGAGTGCATGGACTGCTAATCGTGTCTAAAAGAATCTCAGTGTGAACTGAGAGCCTGGCTGCACCAGGGCGTCAGGACTGTAGGTGAGATAGCTCTGAGTGCTGACTTGCTCTTCTTGCATGTTGATACCTTGGGCTTCTCATGGGGAGGCACAGGGAATATTCCTGTGCTGATTCTCTGTTCTTTACCTTAGAGGTCACTGGAAAACAAACATCAGCTTGGGTATAATATTAAAAGCAGATTGCCCACTGCAGTGGATGTTGTTCATTTTTTCCCTTGTTCCTTTTTAATATGACAATTGCATAACAGAAAGCAGAACTTTTAAAAAGAACTTCTGGCTGGGCCTGTCAATCAGTGACCAAATGAATTAGCTGAATGATATGCAGACGTGGAATACAAATATAGGAGGTTTTAGCAGCCCAACTGCACTTCCCTGGGTGCATTTTTCTTCTCAGGATCAGCTTGGTTGATGCTGAAGTTCTTGGCCTGTGAAAATTTATTACCCGCAGAGTCAATCTGCATTCAGGCGGCCAAGTCTGAATAAATAGAGTCATTGTGCTTGTCTGGGATTTGTGGCCAGAGTTCATCCAGTCAGCTTGACATTCACATCCCAGGAGATTCATAAAAGCCAACACCCTGGTATGTGCTCTTGAATCCTGCCAAAACTGTACAGAATTATATAAACAGGAGTTGAAGTAGTAATCAGGACCAGGTTTGAGGGGCAAGGTTCCAAAGTCAAGTTTCTTCTGCATTAGAAATGAACTGTATTGTAGATATTATTGGTAGTCAAACAAGAGCTAGAAAACTTATATAAAAGTAATTCTGAGAATGATCTTGAATGCCTACTAAGTGCCATACATTGTACAAGATGCTGGCTCGTTGGTCTTGATGAATTCCACATCAGTAATATTCCTTAATTTAGCCTCAGAAATTGGAAGTGAATTTTCAATGCCAGGAAATGCCCTTCCTTCAATGCCTATACAAAACCAGCATATAGTATTACATATGTTAAACCTAAGAGCAAAATAGAAGAAAAAGAGCAGTTTATCTTTGTATGTTTAGTCTAGTGCAATTTAACCATACTGAAAAATTGGTTTCTTTTTAATATGGACACAGAACAATAACTCTAACTGAAAACTATTGCCTATCAGATCTTCATCATTTGTATGTGAAACAATCATATATTCGAACCTTCAGTCACAATCAGTGAAACCCAGTGTTCATCAGACGGTTTTTGGGTCCGCAGTGACATCCACAGATCCAGATGTACTGGGTCCTTTTCAGTCTCTTATCTTACCAGAAGATGTACAGCATTCAGCACTGAAAGCTATTGGGTCAGCAGTGACATGTTTGTTTTTCTTTATGTCCTAAAACTTAGTTAAGTAATTACATTTTATCAGGAAAATGTTACTGTCACCATTAGGCAAATGCAAAATTCTTTTATGATGACCAGTTTCATTATATCATGCAGCTCTATATAAACGTTTGTGAAAAGTCCCAGCCTAGGTGGAAAAACAGAAAAATGTAACTGCCTTTTTTTCATGTTAATGAACTGTAATTTCCAAAATTGAAATGATCAGCCACCTTAAATGTCACTGAACACAGATGTAAAAAGGCCCACACCCTGTTCCCTAGAATATTTTCTCAGGTCTCCTCTGGGAACCTGATTGAGATCAGTGTAGATTTGGCTGTGTCCAACCAGGCTGCACCATAAGATACACTCTCAGTGTGAGGACCCTGAATGGACGTCGGGAAAGTGGAAACATTATATAAAAATTAAAAGATGATCCATTAAATTTGGTAAAACAACACAAAAACAAGAATCAAGTTCTTTTATTCTTTGTGAAGTTGAAGAATTCACTAAAGGAGATACATTTTTTTAAAGCTAAGCCAAGTTTTTGTTAGGGGTGCGTATCAGTACCTCCAAGACAGGCTCTCCATGTGGAGACCAGAAGGGCCACTCGTCCTCAGCTGATAGGCACTCTCCTCTCCGGTACAGCCGCCAGCAGCAGGACTGCTGGTTGGCAGAGGACATGGAATTCTCCCTCCAGAG
>PVIA01014297.1:0-27788 GCA_004024845.1 Tonatia bakeri
CAGGAAGTGGCCAGAGGAGAGAGAAGAGGGAATTTCAGGGGAAAAGGGGAAGGGTTTACAGGAACAAAGTTAAAAGACACATGGATAAAAACTAGGGGGAGGGTGGTAATGGGAGGGAAGATGGGAGGGGGATGGGTGGGCTTGATTGGGAGTAAAGGGGAGAAAAATGTACTTAAACAATCATTAAAATAAAAAAAAGGAAAAAAAATTGATATACACAGAATATTGCACCCCAAAGAAACAAAATATGCATTCTTTTCAAATGCACATGGAAGAGTTTCAAAGATAGACTTCATGGTAGGACACAAAACAAGCCTCAACAAATTGATGAAAACTGAAATCATATCAAGCATCTTCACAGACAATGCCTTGAGACTAGAAACCAACCTCAAGGAAAAAAGTCAAAAATATTCAAATACATGACAACTGAATGACATGCTAATAAATAATGAATGGATCTTCCTTGATCTTATTAGATCAAAGAAGAAATCAAAAAGTATTTGGAAACAAATGAAAATGAACACACAACTATCAGAACCTATGGGACATAATAGCGAAGGCAGTCCTGAGAGGAAAGTTCAATACAGGCCTACCTAAAAAAGATAGAAAAAAATATCAAATAAACAACCTAACCCTACATGTATAAGAACTAGAGGAATAACAACAAAAAACAAAGCCCAGAGTGAGTAGAAGGAAGGAAATAATCAAAATCAAAGAAGAATTAAATGCCATAGAGACTTAAAAACACAATTCAAAGGATCACTGAATCCAGGAACTAGTTCTCTGAAAAGATAAACAATGTTGACAAACCATTATCCAGACTCATCAAGAAAAAAAGATAGGACCCAAATAAAATCAGAAATGAAAGAGGAGAAGTTACAATTGATACCACAGAAATACAAGGATTGTAAGAAATTATTATAAACTCTATGCCAAGAAATTGGACAACCTGGGTGAGATGGATAAATTTCTAAAAACATACAATCTAGCCCTTGCAGGTATGTCTTAGTGGATTGAGTGCCAGCCTGTGAACAAAAGGGTCGCCAGTTTGATTCCCAGTCTAGGGCACATACCTGGGTTGTAGGCCAGGTCCCCAGTGGGGGTGCATAAGAGGCAACCCTACATTGATGTTTCTCTCCCTCTCTTTCTTCCTCCCTTCCCCTCTGTCTAAAAATAAATAAATACAATCTTTAAAAAGAATATAATCTTCCAAAGCTGAATCAAGAAGAAGCAGAAAGCCTAAATTGACTGATAACAACTAGTGAAATTAAAGCAGTAATAAAAAAACTCCAGGTACACAAAAACCCTGGATGGCTTCACGGGCAAATTTTACCAAACATTTAAAGAAGAACTAACTCCTATCTTTCTCAAACTATCCCAAAAAATTCAAGAAGAGGGAAGACTCCCAAACTTTTTTGACAAGGCCAGTATTATCCTAATTCCAATACCAGGTAAAGACACAAAAAAGAAAGAAAACGACAGGTCAAAATCTCTGATGAACATAGATACTAAAATCCTCAAGAAAATACTAGCAATCTGGCTCTAGCAATACACTGAAAAGATCATACAGCATGATCAAGTTGGATTCGTCCCAGGGATGCACAGGTGGTACAATATTCACAAAACAATAAACACAATATACCACATAAACAAAATGAAGGACAAAAATCACATGATGATATCAATAGATGCTGAATAACATGTGATAAACTCCAGCACCCATTTATGATAAAAACACTTAGCAAAGGGGGAATAAAGGGAGCATACCTCTACATAATAAAGGCCATGTATAAGAAACCTACTGCCAACATCATACTCAGTGGGCAAAAATTAAATGCTTTCCCCTTAAGATCATGAACAAAACAAAGGTGACTGCTTTCACCACTCTTATGCAACATAGTACTGGAAGTTCTATCCACAGTGATCAGACAAGAAGAAATAAAAAGCATCCAAATCAAAAGGATGATATAAAACTATCATTATTCACAGGTGACTGATAGTGTACATGGAAAACCCTATAGTCTCCACAAAAGAAAATACTTGACTTAATATGTGATTTGGCAAAGTAGCAGGACACAGAGTCAATATTCAGAAATCAATAGTATTTTTGTACACCAACAATGAACTATCAGAAAGAGAAACTAGGGGGTAAAAATCCTATTTACTATAGCAACAAAAAAATTAAGTGCCTAGGAATAAATTTAACCAAGGAAGTTAAATACCTGTACTTGGAAAACTGCAGAACAATGAAGAAGGAAGTTGAGGATGATACAAATAAATAGAAACATATACTGTGTTCATGAACTGGAAGAATTTACATCACTAAATGTCCATACCACCCAAAGCAATCTATAGATTCAGTGTAATTCCTGTTAAAATATTAATGACATATTTCACATATCTAGAACAAATATTTCAAAAAATTATATGGAACCATAAAAGACCTCAAGTAGCCACAGGAATCTGAAGAAAGAAGAACAAAGCTGGAGTGATCACAGTACCTGATATCAAACTATATTACAAGGCCACTGTAATCAACGGTCTGTAATGCTGTAAGAATAGACACATAGCCCACCAGAACAGAATAGAGAGCCCAGAAATAAAATCATGTCTATATTCAATTAATATTAGACAAAGGGGGCATGAACATATAATGGAGTAAAAATATCCTCTCAAAAAAATGGTGTTGGGAGAACTGGGCCGGTACATGCAAAAAAAAAATGGAATTAAACCACCAACTTATACTGTACGCCAGAATAAACTCAAAATAAGTAAAATACTTAAATATTTTAAGTCCTGTCACCATAAAAGTCCTAGAGGAGAACATAGGCAGGAAAATTTCAGATATCCCACATAACAATATTTTTGTTGATATATCTCCTAGGGCAAGGGAAATAAAGGAAAAAAAATACAAATGGTATGATATCACATGAAAAAACTTCTGCACAGCTAAAGAAACCAAGCAAAATGAAAAGGGAACTGACCATATGGGAGAACACATATACCAATGATACATACATTAAATAAGGGTTTAACGTCCAAAATATATAAAGAACTCATATGACTAAACACCAGGAAGATAAACAATCCAATTAAAAAATGAGCAAAGTACCTGAATAGACACTTCTCCAAGGAGGACATACAGATGGCACATAGACATATAAAAGATGCTCAACATCACTAGCCATCAGACAGATGCAAATTAAAGCCACAATGAGATATCACCTCACACCTGCCAAAATGTCTATCATTAATAAAATCAACAAACAACAAGTGCTGGCGAGGATGTGGAGAAAAGGGAATCCTAGTGGACTGTTGGTGGGAATGCAGACTCATACAGCCACTGTGGAAAACAGTTTGGAATTTCCTCAAAAACTTTAAAATGGAACTGCCTTTTGACCCAGTGATTCCACTGCTGGGAACGTACCCTACGGATCCTGAAACACCATTTCAAAAGCACGTGTGCACCCGTATGTTCGTAGCTGCACTATTTATAATAGCCAAGTGCTGGAAACAGCCCAAATGCCCCTCAGTAAATGACGAGATCAAAAAACTGTGGTACAGTGTGCAGCAGAAAGAAGAAATTCCTACCTTTTGGGACAGCATGGATGGACCTAAAGAATATTATGCTAAGTAAAATAAGCCAGAAGGTGAAAGACAAATGTCATGCGATATCACCTATAAGATGAATCTAGTGAACAAAATAAACTAACAAGCAAAATAGAACCAGAGGCATGGAAACATGGAACAGGCTGACAGCAACCAGAAGGAAGGGGCGGGGTGAGGAAATAGTTTTTTGATCTGTTCATTTACTGATGGGCACCTAGGTTGCTTCCAGCATTTGGCTATTGTAAATCATGCTGCTATGAACATTGGGGTACATAGGTTCTTTTGGATTGGTGTTTCAGAGTTCTTAGGATATAATCCCAGCAGTGGAATTGCTGGGTCAAAAGCAGTTCCATTTTTCTTTTTTTGAGGAAATTCCATACTGTTTTCCATACTGGTTGCACCAGTCTGCAATCCCACCAACAGTACACTAAGGTTCACTTTTCTCCACAACCCTTCCAACACTTGTTGTTTGTTGCTTTGTTTATGATGGCCATTCTCACCCATGTGAAGTGGTATCTTATTGTGGTTTTAATTTGCATCTCTCTGATAGCTATCAATACTGAGCATCTCTTCATATGTCTCTGGAACCTCTGTATGTCCTCCTTGGAGAAGTGTGTGTTCAAGTCCTTTGCCCATTTTTTAATTGGGTTGTTTGTCTTCTTAGAGTGGAGTCATGTGAGTTCTTTTTATACTTTGGAGATCAAACCCTTGTCTGACAAATATGTTTTCCCATACAGTTGGTTCTCTTTTCATTTTAATGCTGTTTTCTTTACCCATGCAGAAGCTTTTTATTTTGATGAGATCCCATTTGTTTATTCTTTCCTTTAAGTCCCTTGCTCTAGGGGACATGTCAGTGAAAATATTGCTGTGTGGAATATCTGAGATTTTCCTGCCTGTGTTCTCCTCTAGGACTTTAATGGTGTCATGACTTATATTTAAATCTTTTATCCATCTTGAGTTTATTTTTGTGTAAGGTGTAAGTTGGTGTTCTAGTTTCATTTTTTTGCATGTAGCTGTCCAGCTCTCTCAACACCATTTGTTGAAGAGGCTATTTTTACCCCATTTTATGTTGCTGTCCCCTTGGTTGAATATCAATTAACTGTAGAGACTTGGGTTTATTTCTGGGCTCTAATTTCTACTAATCATTTGATTTTTTGTTTAAACTCCTACATCCATTCCATCATCTATTTTTTTAAAATTGTATTTATTTATTTTTAGAGAGAGGAGGAGGGAGGGAGAGTGAGGGAGAGAAACATCAATGTGTGGTTGCCTCTGTGCACCCCCTACTGGGGACCTGGCCTGCAACCCAGGCATGTGCCCTGGCTGGGAATCGAACCTGCAACCCTTTGTTTTGCAGGCCTGTGCTCAGTCCACTGAGTGACACCAGCCAGGGTTAATTTTATTTTTAAATAGGGAGATTATCTTGGATTATCCAGATGGCCCTGATGTAATCCTTAAATGTGGAAGACAGTCTTTAAATGTGAAAGAGGGAAGCAGAAAAATCAGTGTCAGATTCACTGTGAGAAGGACTCGAGCTGCCCTTGATAATTTTGAAATTGGAGGAAGGGAGCCATGAGCCAAGGAACACAGGCAGCCTCTAGAAGTTCCAAAAAGGAATGCACCCTGTTTAAGCCACTAAATTTGTGGTGATTTGTTACAACAACGAGAGAAAACTCATACAAAGTGCTAGGATATGGTGTGTATTTTTAATAGTTTATTTTGAATGACTGGGCTGACTTGGTATCAGGGGAAGTTCTAGCGTGCACTGTTTTTGCACTTCACCATCAGAATGCTGGGGCTCAGGGCTAACTCTGAACATCAGAACTGCACTTGCAGAAGTTTAGTTCCCCAAAGATACTTAAAGCTTTTGTTTTAAGTAACAAAATTACTTAAATTCTTTAAGTAATTCTTAAAAGAGAAAGTAAATTCTTTCAACAAAAGGCAAAGCAAGTTTAAAAACAAAAAAGAAAGAGTACAGTAACTCAGTAACATCTCGGCCTCTGGAAGATGAAAGGAAAAGAGAATAGGATGGCAACTCAGCCTGCAGCCTAGGTCCACTCACCAGTAGTTAAGGATGTGTCTGCTTCTGCTCACTGTGGAGCATTCAGCAAATACTCCATCCATCAATGAGTGAATGAAGTGTAAAATATCAGCCTACTCTATAAAATGTCCTCTGAATTTTAAATTCTTCCCAAGGATTTACATCCTTCATATGCTTACAAATCAGCAAATGAAATTTTAATTTCTGAGTAGCCCATGAGAAAATTCATAAACTGAATTAATTTGAACTAAATATAATGCAGAAAGCAACTGAAAACTGGTTTTGAATAGACTGTTCTGCACTTGAGTTTATAAACAAATTTACTAGAATGTATACCATGTGAGAGTAGAGATATTTGTAATTTGATTTTATTATTGACTACTGCCTTCTCCCAGGACTTAGAAAAGTATCTGGTATGTAACAGAAGCTTAATAAACATTTATTAAGTAAATATAAATTTTTATAATACAAGAATATATAGGATATAAGAATATATAGCTGGCTCTGGATGGTGTGGCTCAGGGGATTGAGTGCTGGCCTGAGAACCTAAGGGTCACCCATTCGATTCCCAGTCAGGGCACATGCCTGGGTAGCGGGCCAGGTCTCTGGTTGGGGCCTTGTAAGAAGCAACCAGTCAATGTATCTCTCACACATTGATGTTTTTCCCTCTCTTGAAAAAGAAAAAGAAAAGAATATAAAGCTGGCACTAAGTGTGTAGACATTTTAGATGTATAAGAGAATCAGGCACTTCCAAATTTAAAGCAATTATATAATTTAGGGTATAAATGAGGGCTTTAAAAAAAATCACCATTATGTGAATAAATTGAGACTTTATGCTTTCTATGTCATTAATAGTATTACTCAGATAGTTGGTTTTCATATTTTTGATGTGGCAGAAGACTGACTACCACCATTCAAATGGTTGATTTTTCATATTTTTGACCTAGCAATTTAAAAAGGTTATACTACTCAAAGAAAAATCACTTTAGAAGGGTAAAAAACATTCAGTGTGAGAATGGCACTGATAAATAAAATAAATGATTCCAGGACTAAAGTAAATATACTTAACTTTAGATTTGGCACTGCCCTAAATAAATTATTACATTTCAAATGAGTAAAGCTGATTGCCTCCATTTTCCTATTTGTATTAAATTATTCTCTTCAAGGTTTATAACCTTTATTGCAAAGCAAGTAAACCTATTTGTAGCAAATTTACTTAAATATTTACTATCATAAATTATAATATTGTTTAGTTTCCTGTTTTTATAGCTGAATTCATACCTAAGAAGCTCTAAATGAAATATTGTCTTGTTAAAAATTATTAAATTTTGGCTTAATATTATTTGATTCACATCTAAGTCATTTCCTTTTAAGTTAGAATAAAAAATACCTATCTATTTAGAATCCTTATATATACCTCTAAACAATATAACTGATTAAATTTTTCAGTGTTTACAAAAAAAATAGTCAACAGAACACCTGATAGGTCTATATTTAGACTTAGGAGAAAAAAAATTGCAGACTAAAATTCATGAAGATTGGCTCAAAACAACTGTCCCAGCCAACAAAAAAATCTGACAATTATTCTGTTGTCTAATTTGGCTCAGCCTAAATTGACCTTGTTTATTCATCTCAGTCTTATAATTCTTGTTAACTTGGCATAAAAGGAGAACATATGGCATATGTCTAGGAAATTCACTTCTGCATCTTAAACTGAAATAAATGTGGAGTGTACTGAACATTTCCAATGTGTATAGCTCTTAAGATAACAATGTATATTAGAACTGGTTAATTTCATATTACCCCCACTTAGGTGTGTTACATTTGCTGCCTATAAAACTAGATATTAAGTAGAGACATCTTTTTCTAAACCTCAGTCTTTGACTAAAAAAAATAGCCAATCTTAAACATATTTCCAAAGAGGACAATCTTAAGCTCTTTTAAAACAAACAAAAAAAATAAATAAATGGTAAAAAAAAATTTAACAGTATCAGCAGTTTGACAGCCTGAAGATGTTCACAGGCTTCTACTGAATCTCTAGTTATGCTGGAAAAAGGTAATCCAGATAATCTGAGAAAGATTGTGGGAGCTGAAGAACAAAAAGAGTATTTCCATTTTCTCTCCAGCCTAATGTGGTCTCTATGAATTTTCTTATTTTTGTTCTCTGACCCACTAAATAAAGCTTATTGTGAAGAAGAAGTTACATTTTACTGTAGCTTGAATATGTCTCAAGAAAAACTCTGAGAAAATGAGCTCCTTTAGGGACTTATAACTCTTTTATGGAATAGAAGTTCTATAGTACAAGAACTAGAAAAGCAAAAACCTTAGAAAATTCCAAACTCCAAAATTTATATATTCTAAGTGTCAGTGTTTTGGTGTGGGAGGGATTATTTATTTTTAGTTATATTTTATTTATTATGCTATTACAGTTGTCCCAATTTTTCGCCCTTTGCCCCTTCCACCCAGAACCCTTTACTCCCTCAGGCAATCTAATCTCCCCATTATCGTTCCTGTCCATGGGTCATGTGCCATTTCCTCTACTGTACTTTACATCCCATGGCTATTCTGTAACTACCTATTTGTACCTTTAGTCCCCTCACCTCTTCACCCATTCCCCCAGACCTCCTCCCATCTGGCAACCATCAAAATAATCTGTAACCATGATTCTGTCTCTGTTCTTGCTTGCTTAGTTTGTTTTTCAGGCTCACTTGTTGATAAGATATGTACTTATCGCCATTTTATTGTTCATAGTTTTGATCTCTTTCTGAAATGAGTCATTTTATATTGCATATCATTATAATTAAGGTATGGTGATGATGAACTCCTTTAAGTTTTTCCTTCTTTGGGAAGCTGTTTATTTGCCCTTAAATTCTTTTTAAGTATATTTTATTGATTATGCTACTACCGTTGTCCCAATTTTATACTTTTTCTCTCCTTCCACCTGGTACCCACCTTCCCTCCAGCAACCCCCCAACCCCTAGGAGGGCAGAGACAGGGATCTGGGGCAGAGAGGGTGTGGTGTGGCATGGAGAGGTAGCATCAGAATAGGTAGTTCCACATTCATGTGTGATGGATAAAACTCAGGAGGGATACATTGAGAGAAAGTGATCCCAGCCCTAGGCCATACCATGCAGCCCAGGGTTCTAGTACCAGGAACATATTCTCACAACTTCTGGATGTAAACACCAGTCAGAGTTGGGGTGGCAGAAGAAACTGCCAGTTTCTCAGGAGAGTCCCATTTAAGGGCCTGTATGATTCTAGAACATACGTAAACCCACCCACTCTGGGAGTCATCACTAGGTCATGAGCTAGATGGGTACCAGTTGCATATGGGAAGCGGATGAAGTGACTGGAAACAGGGGGAGTACCAGGCAAGCCTTCAGAGACCAGGCAGTGACACTGTCCCTGCCCCTCTCCTCCAGCACAGCATCACAAAGTGTTAAAGTGGTTGCCTTGCCCTGGTGAATACCTAAGGCTCTGCCCCTTACAACTTACAGGTGCACTAAAACAGGGAATCAAAGCAACTCTGCCTGATACACAGAAACAAACACAGGGAGGCTGCCCAGTTAGGGAGAAAAACAAATATGGCCCAAATGAAAGAACAGAACAAAACCCCAGAAAAAGAACTAAGTGAAATGGAGATAGTCAACTTATGAAATGGAAAGTTCAAAACACTGGTGATAAGGATGCTCAGAGAAATCATTGAGTACAGAAAAAGCATAAGGGAAGAAATGAAGGCTACATTAAGTGAAATTAAGAAAAATCCACACGGAACCAACAGTGAAGGGAAGCCAGGACTTAAATCAATGATTTTGAAACATAAGGAAGAAATAAACATTGAACCAGAACACAGTGAAGAAAAAAAATTCAAAATAATGAGAGTATATGAAGACACTGTGACATCTCCAGACATGCCAACCTCAAAATCATAGGGATGCCAGAAGGAGAAAAGAAAGAGCAAGAAATTTAAAACTTATTTGAAAAAACAATGAAAGAAAATTTCCCCAATCTGGCGAAGGAAACAGACATACAAGTACAGGAAGAACAAAGAGTCACAAGTAAGTTGGACTGAAAGAGGACCACACCAAGACACATCATAATTAAAATTCCAAAGCTTAAAGATAAAGAGAACCTTAAAAACAGCAAGAGAAAAGAAGAGAGTTACCTACAAAAGAGTTCCCATATGACTGTCAGCTGATTATTCAAAAGAAATTTTGCAGGCAAGAAGGGACTAGAAAGAAGTATTCAAAGTGATGAAAAGCGGGGACCTACAACCTAGATTACTCTATCCAGCAAAGCTATCATTTAGAATGGAAGGACAAGCAAAGTGCTTCCCAGAGCAGGTAAAGTGAAAGGAATTCATCATCACCAAGCTATTATTACATGAAATGTTAAAGGGAACTTCTTTATGAAAAAGAAGATGAAAACTATGAACAGTAAAATGACAACAAATTCACAACTACCCACAACTGAATCTAAAAAACAAAAACAGAAACATAATAAGCAAACAACCAGAATAAGGACAGAATCATAGATATGGAGATGATTTATAGGTTTATCAGCTGAGAAGGGGAATTGGAAGAATGGGGGGAAAAGGTGCAGGGATTAAGAAACATAACTGGTGGGAACAAAATAGGGTGATGTTAAGAAAAGTATAGGAAATGGAGAAGCCACAGAACTTACATGCACAACCCATGGACATGTCTTGGTGAATGTGGCAACTTTTAAATCCCTGGTTGTCAGACTTCCATGTAATTTGATTTTCTGGCACTTCTGGATGTTTTTTGTTTAGGGTTTAGTTGTTATGCTTCTTGTGATTGTGAGAGGTGGTGAAGCATGTCTTCCTATGTCTCCATCTCGACTGAAAGTCATGCCATTAAATTCTAAATATATCTTTGCTAGGTAAAGCAATCTTGGCTGTAGGTCCATGCTTTTCATGACTTTGAGTATTTCTTGCCAATCCCTTTTAGCCTGCAAAGTGTCTTTTGAGAAATCAGCTGACAGTCTTATGGGAATTCCCCTGAAGGTAACTAACTGCTTTTCTCTTGCTATTAAGATTCTCTATGTATCTTTAACCTTTGGCATTTTAATTATGATGTGTCTTGGAGTGGGCTTCTTTGCATCCATCTCTTTTGGGACTCTGTGCTTCCTGAACCTTCATGTCTATTTCCTTCACCAAATTAGGGAAGGTTTTTTTTTTTCATTATTTTTTCTAATAGATTTCCAGTTTCTTACACTTTCTCTTTTCCTTCTGGCACCCCATGACATGAATGTTCAAACACGTTAAGTTGTCCCAGAGACCTGCTTATTCTATCATTACATTTTTGGATTCATTTTTCTTCTTCTTGGTCTGATTTTTTTTTGCTTCCTTATATTCCAAATAATTGATATGACTCTTGGCTTCATCCACTTTGCTGTTGTTTCCCTATAAATTATTCTTTATTTGAATTAGTGTATCCTTCATTTCCTCACTAAGTTCCTTGAGCATCCTTATAACCAGTGTTCTGAACTCTGCATTTGATAGATTGCTTACCTCCATTTTGTGTAGTTGTTTTTCTGGAGTTCTGATTTGTTCTCTCATTTGGGCTCATTTTTGTTTGCTTATTTGTTTGTCTTCTTCTTTTGGCAGCCTCCCTGTGTTTGTTTCTTTGTATTAGGTAGAGCTGCTACAACTCCCTGTCTTGGTAGCATAGCCTAATGTAGTCCTGTCAGGTTCAATGGCACAGCCTCCCCTATCACCCAAGCTGGGTACTTGAGGTGCTCTCTTCATGTGGGTTGAGTGTATTGTCCTCTTGTAGTTGAGACTTGATTGCTATTGACAGATCAATGAGACAGATTTTCCCAAGCCAGTCAGCTTCAAGGACTGACTGTGGCCACTGAATACCAACCTCCAACCTCTGTGGAGGATAAACTATGCAGGGGCACGGTGGTGGTGCTCCAATGTAGTCTATAGCTATCTACTGGGTGCTCAGGCTCTGGGTTTTCCAGAGGCGCAGGGCAAGGTCAGCCCCATCCTGTGTTCTGCCCAAGGCCACCCTGCATGAGCTATAAATCAATCTGAGATGGCTGCTACTTGTGCTGGGCTTGGAGATTCCCAAGCAAAGCCAAGCTGTGATTCTAGGACAGTTGCTGCTAGTGCCCAGCCTAGGGCCACTTAGCAAGAGGTACAGGGAGTAGGGGCTTACAAAGGCCAGCTGTTGCTTGTTTGATAGGATTTAGAAGTTGTGAACCATGAGCTAAGACCAGGCGTTCACAGTTAACAGTTTTGGTGGGCCCGTAAGTTGGGTATGACAGAGTCTTGGGGGATCTCCAGGGTGGGGCAAACAGTGTTAGACAGGGTGATGAAGTTTCAGATATGGTATCTGCCTGCTAGCTCTGTAGCTCTGTGGGAGAAGGGCTCAGAAAAGGGTCATTTGCCTCTACCTCCCTTTCTGTCTAGGAAAGAACTATCCTCCAGCTCCCACCTTGGTGCCAGACACTTCAGTTCCTCCCACTATGCCACTGGTGCCTTTCACACTGCTACCCAGTGCTGGAGCTCAGAGGGAGTGAATCTGAGTAAGACCATGTGTGGGTTCTTTAAGAGGAACTGCTTGAGACTCCAGAATTTCTTCTACTGACTCAATCCCCACTGGATTTTATAACCAGAAGTTATGGGGATTTATATTCCTGGCAATGGAACACTGAGCTAGGGGTCCTGGTGTGGGGCTGGGACTCCTTGCTCCCAAGACATCCCTCCTGAATTTTTATTTACCACACGTGGATGTGGGACAAGCGCATTCCATGTCCCTGCCCCTCTTACTTGTCTGGATGGATGGGGAATCTTTAATTCTGTAGTTGTAAGACTTCCATTCAACTTGATTTATAATGGTTCTGAGTGGTGATGTTCTATATTTTAGTTGTAATTTTGATGTGGTTGTGCAAGGAGGTGAGCTGTGTTTACCTATGCCACCATCTTGACAAGAAGTCTACTGTGTTCTTTTTATTAACTAAGCCCAACAAAAAACATGAAAGTGTAATTTCATGTGCAATGCCTTATTAATATTTCATATTTTGAAAGCCTTATCCTTTATTAGTGGACTTCATGTGACATGGACCAAAGGAGGAACACACCAAGACACCTCATAATTAAGTTACCCAAGATTAAAGATAAGGAGAGAATCTTAGAAGCAGCAAGAGAAAAGGAGACAGTGACCTACAAAGGAGTTCCCATAAGACTACTAGCTGATTTCTCAAAAGACACCTTACAGGCAAGAAGGAGCTGGAAAGAAGTATTTGAAGTCATGAAAGGCAAGGACCTGTATCCAAGATTACTCTATCCAGCAGAGTTTTCATTTAGGTTGGAAGGGCAGACAAAGTGCTTCCCAGATAAGGTCAAGTTAAAGGAGTTCATCATCACCAAGCCCTTACTATATGAAATGTTAAAGGGACCTATCTAAGAAAAAGATGAAAAATATAAACAGTAAAATGACAACAAACTTACAACTATCAACTGAACATAAAAGCAAAAACAAAAACTAAGCCAACAACTAGAACAGGAACAGAATCACAGCAATGGAGATCACATGGAAGGTTATCAGTGGAGAGGAGAAGAGATAGGGAATAAGAAGCATAACAGGTAGGCACAAAATAGACAGGGGGATGTTAAGAATAATATAGGAAATGGAAAGCCAAAGAACTTACATGTGCAACCCATGGACATGAACTAAGTGGGGGCAGGGATGCTGGAGGCTGGGCGGGGTACAGGTGGAGTGAACTAAAGAGGATAAAAAATTGGGACAACTGTAATAGCATAACCAATAAAAACACCTAAATAAATAAACACATTTTTAATTTAAAAACTCAGAAATGTAGAACTAGCAAGGAACTTCCTAAATCTTCCAAGAGCAGCTACAAAAAAAAATACTACCACTAACATTGTACTTGATAGAAAAAGACTCAGTGTTTTCCCATTAATGTTGGGGTACATGGCAGGGCACACAGATGTCTACTCTCACCGCTTTTATACAACCTTGTGCTGAAAGTCTTAGCCAGTACAGTAAGTCAAGAAAAAGAAAGAAGAAACATACAGCTTGGTCAAGAAAAAGCAAAGTCATCCTAACTTGCAGACTGCATGATTATCTCCATGAAAGTCCCATGGAATCTACAAAAAACTCATACAACTAATAAGCGAGTTTAGCAAGGCACAGGGTATACAGCCAACACAAAAAACTCAGTTGTATTTCTATATACTAGTCATGTACAACTGGAAATGAAAAATTTTAATTTTGCAATATTTCCAAAATAAATGAAATGCTTAGGTAAAAATCTGCCAAAACATGTACAAAATTTGTATGCCAAGAACTATAAAACACTGTTTAATCAAGGAAAACCAAAATAAAGGGAGATACATATCATGTTTATGAATTGGAAGACTTGGCATAGTAAAGATGTCACCTGTCTTCTGATTATCTAAAGATTTTAAACAAGTCTAGTCAATAGTGCAGAAATTTTTTTATAGATGTAGACAGTCTGACCCTAAATTTATATAGAAAGACGGAAAATATTTTTAAAAGGGAAATAATGTTGGAGGAATCGTGCATGATCTTAGACTGAAGCAAGGGTCAGTAACCATTTTCTATGAAGGGCCTTTTAACAAATATTTTGAGTTTTGCAGGTCATATAATCCCTGTCACAGCTACTTAAGCCTGCCTTTGTACCAAGAAATCAGTCATCAACAATATGTAAATGAATGGATATAGGTCTATTTCTACACAAAAAGAGGCATGGGCTGGGTTTGTCCCATAAACTGTGGTTTGTAATTCCCTACTATAAGGCTATACTAATCAAGAAACTGTGGCATCAGCAAAAGGACAGACACACAGATTAATGGAACAGAATAGAGAGCTCAGAAAAACACCCATACAGATATGCCCAACTGAGTTTTGACAAAAGTACAAAGGCAATTCAGTGGAGAAAAGATATTCTTCAACAAATGGTACTGAACAACTGGACATCTAAGTGTAAAAATATTTAGCCTCAAACTAAACCTAACACCTTATTCAAAAATTAACTTAAAATAGATCATAGATCTAAATATAAAATGCAAAACTACAAAACTTTTAGAAAAAAAACATAGGAGTAAATCTTCATGATCTGGAATTAGTTAAAGAATTCTAATATCTGACACCAAAAGCATTAAAAACTGCTAAGATGGACTTTATCAACCTTTGATCTTCAAAGGACACTGTTTAGAGCGTGAAAATCAAGACAAGCTACATGCCAGAAAAAAAGCAGGTGCAGATCAAATAATAGATACACTGTTTGCATCCAGAATATATAAAGAACTCTGAAAACTCGATAATAAGACAAAAACAATCAAGATGGGCAAAAGACTTAACTTGAACAGACACTTTAATAAGTAGATATATGCATGACAAATAAGCACATGAAAAAATATTCAATATATTAGCCATGAGGGAAATGTAAAATTAAAACCATAATGAGATACCTCTGCAAACCTATTAGAATGTCCATAATAAAAACTTATTGACAATACCAAGCACGGATTAGAATGCAGAGCAATGGGGACTCTCATACATTGCTGGTGAGACTACAAAATCGTACAACCATCTGGGAAACAGTTTAGCAGTTGTCTACAATGTTAAACATACATTTATCATATAATCCAGTGATGCTATTCTTGAGTATTTGCACTAAAGAAATGAAAATGCATGTCACACAAAACCCTGTACTTGAATGTTTATACCCATTTTACTCAAATGGCCAAAACCTGGGAAAATAAATATCCTTCAACAGGTGAATAAACAAACTGGTACACCTATAAAATAAAATACTACTCAGCAATAAAAAGTAACAAACTATTGCCCAGGCCTGGTAGCTCAATTGGCTGAAGCATAGTCCTGGACACCAAAAGGTTAAGGATTTGATCCTCAGCTGGGGCATGCATCAGAGGCAACCAATTGATTTTTTCTCTCTCTTTTGAGAGAAAAAAAATCAGTGTTTCTCTCCCTCTTCCTCTCTCTCTAAAATCAATGAACATATCCTGAGGTGAGGATGTTTTTTAAAAGTCTACAGGTTAAAAACAGTAACAAACTATTGATACATGTAACATCTTGGATGAATATCAGGACATTATACTGAGTGACAGAAACCATTCACAAACATTTACAATGTATGATTCAAATTATATGACATTCTTGAAAATTGTATGTGTAAAATATTTTACTTGTATATTAAAGTTGTATTTAATGCTCTTCAAAATGTCCTATGAAATATTTGATTGTGGGAAAATTAAAATCAGTTTTCAATGTTTTCAACATTATGATATTTAATTGATTACATTGTTGAAAGGTTGTAAGGAAATTTTTAATTACATTTTTAAAACCTCAAGAGTTTGAAAATATTTAATACTTAAAACTCTGTAACATACTTAACCATATATTTTTTTATCATTTCCCAATTTAAAAACCCTTATACAGCAGGCAAGTATTTAACAGAAAGAATAAACCTAAAAAAGACATCTGTTCTGAACCTTTGATGGGTAAGGCCTGTATAAAAAAAGGTAATGGTATCCACAGTACCCAAAGTATTCAAAGTATAACAGAAAAACAACATTATACCTGGGAAGAGCTTTCAGTAAATGAATAAAAATAAGAAAGTACTGGGCATTTCTAGTTATTATGCTATAAAACTGATCTTGGTTGGTATAATGTAAAATACCAAGTTACCTGCTTATAACAAGGACTTAATTTAAGTCCTTGAACATACAAACAAATGTGGGAATCTTCTTAAAATATTGATTCTCATTCAATAGGTCTGGGTGCAGCCCATGATTCTAAATTTCTATAAGCTCTCAAGTGATTTTATATGCTCCTGGCCTAGAGATTATTACACTTTAAGAAATCAGGTTCCAAAGGTCACTAAGAAAAATAGAATAATTTTTGCCTAATCCATTAAGAAAGAAGTGAACTTAGTAAGTACTGTAATATAAGGCAGCCATGAAATATACTCCTTAAAACTGGTACAAAAATGTGACAAAGTCACAAAGCAATCACCTCCAGTCAAGATGTTTGGCTGAGCTGGTGGCCTTCAAAGTACAATTTCAATATGCAAAAGAAATTGCATAGGAAGTTATGGGGGGGGAAAGCACAAATAACACACAGATGAGTGGCTGTGAGGGGACAAGAGTGGTTCATATTTGAAAGTTCTCACTTGCCCCTTCCCATTGTCCCCTAATGATGACTCAAAGGTTGGCCTATTCATTTGTTTTACTTTTCCCTCTGATAATGCACCAATTCTGCTGAACTAAATCTTTGAAACTTAGGAATGCAAAGTTTGGAAGAAAGGAAGATACAGAGAAGGCCAAGAGAAGCATGTGGCATGAATAGACTTTATATGAATTTTTCCTTCTGGGTAGTGTAGGAAAGGAACTATTGAGAATACATGAGAGCAACTTTAGCATCTGATGAAAGCAGTTAGGAGAGAAAAAGAATTTCTAAACAAGTATTGTAGACTACCAGGCATGTGGTGGCGATCACTAACATTTTTTTCACAAGCAGGTCTACTAACTGTATGTCACAAAGCTATATAATATATGGTCCCAACTCTGACTCAAAATACTGTCACCCCAGTTCTTCAGTTGTTCTCACCATTTCAAAGGAATGATTCTCATAAAGGATGGGCACTTGAATAAACAATTTAAAGCGATTATTTTGGCATTAATGGTTTAAAGATATGGGATTCTCAGTAGGAAAAATGTGGTATTTTCCTTTTAAGTTTGTTTTCCCTTGAATTTGAAGAAAAGTGTAGAGTTAGTAGTATTCGACAAGGCCAGCAGTAAAGTTGAAGTTAAATGTTGATGGTTAGTAGCAACATAACAGAATATGAGATTCACCAGCTCACATTCCCCTACAGAAACACTAATTTGACAACCATCCATGAACAAAAGTGCCACTATGAGAGCTTCAAAATCCAGGGAGGAAGCTGCATCACCCTGGTGGAGTGCAAGACTGAGGCAAAACACTCTGAAAAGACATGCCCACACCCTGGTAGCAGGCCTGATGAATATAGACCTGTCTGAAGACCCAGGAACAGCCCCATTCCCCTATGGACATGGCTGTAGTCCTGTCATAGCCATTCATGAATGTAGTCCAGTCATGGCCACACTACCACCCCTAAGGACCTAGAGGGAACCACACCATGCATGACCCCAACAATAAGTCCACTGTCTGTAGACCCAACTGTGAACCTGGAAGTAACCCTATGACTGGCTCCAGCTGCTCAACCATGATCTCAGAGGCAGTCTTGTCTACCCAGGGACCTGGGAAAAGACACTAATCTGCACCCCTAGTAAGAGACCTGTCAACTATGGACCTAGAAGTAGCCTCTAGAAGTAGAAGTCACCTGGGGAGCTGGCAAAAGCTATGTCTGCTAGTGTCCCCAGTAAAGGCCAGCCAACCAAGGATATGCCTGTGAAACTGGAAGTAGCCTCATAACCTGGCCCTGCCCCTGCTCAACTGCAGTCCTGGAGGCAAGCCTGTCTCTCTGGTACCTGGAAGGTACCACTTTACATGTCTAAAATAGTCTGTAGAATGGAAGAAGTTCCCACTCCCTCAAATGTACAAACACCAATGCAAGGCTATAAGGATCACAAAAAAATCAGGCAAATAAATTTAACACTACCAAAGGAAACTGATCAAGTTCTACTAACCAACCCTAAGGAAACAGCGATCCATGAATTGGTCAACAAAAGAGTCCAAAAAAATCATTTAAATATGCTCAACCAGTTAAAAGAGAAAACAGGTAGGCAACTTAAACAAACAAACAAAACAACAGGAAAACAATATGTGAACAAAAGAAATAGAAACCATAAAAAAAAAAAAAAACCTGGAACTGAAGAATACAATGACTGCACTAAACAACAAAAAGAATGAAAAAGAATGCAGAAACTATATGGGACATATGGGATTGATATAATAAACCAATATATGCATTATGGGAGTTCCAGAAGGAGAAGAGAGAAAGAATGGGGCCAAAAACTTTTTTAAAGAAATATTAGTTGAAACATCTCAAATCTAGCGAGGAAACCAGACACCCAGTGTGGTAACTGCTGAGGAGAGGAACAGCATGGAGGAGGAGGGTATAATGGAGATAAACAGCGATAGATGGAGACCTGACTTGGAGTGGTGAACATACAGTACAGTGAAGAGATGATGTGCTGTAGAATTGTGCATCTGAAACCTGTATGATTTTGTTAACCAGTGTCACCCCATAAAATAAATAAAAGGGAAAAGAAATGGACATCCAGATTCACGAAGCCCAAAAGTTCACAAATAGGTTGAACACAAAGGAATTTTCATGAGACACATTATAATTAAATTGTCAAAAGTCAAAGACAAAGAGAATGTTCACAGCAGTGAGAGAAAGTGACCTGTCACATAGAAGGGAATGTGCGGGAAGCACAACAATATTTCATGGCACATAAAAATTAAATGAAATTCAATTTCAATGTCTGTAAGTAAAGTTTTATTTGAACACAGCCATGCTTATTCTTTTACATATTGTTTATGGCTGTTTTCATGCTGCAATGGCAGAACTGAATAGCACTTTGTGTGACTGCTTGGCACCTGCAAATTACAATAGCACAGTTATAAATCCACAGCATTTCAAGTGCCATGCATATTGCCATACTACAATTTTTATTTTATTACTAGTGCATGCTCATCATATCAAAACAAGAAAATTGGACTTCAGATATCATGCTTTTATAACACAATGGAGTGTGCATTGTTTTGTTATCAAATCAGATAGTAAAGCACTGTGTTTATTATGCAGTGACATTATAGCTATGCTCAAAACAATCTGATAGATATCAATATTACCAGACAAGGAATTCATCATGATATCTGCTGCTCATGAGCAAACAATGGTCAGAAATATTAGAAAATTAGAAAATGTAAACTGGAGTATTTAATCATACAATAATTTCTCCACAAAATAAAAACTAAACATGAGGCTATGACTAAACTAAGTTTCTGAGTGGCTCATTTGTTAGTGAGACAAGGAAAGCTATTTACTGATGATGAGTTAATTAAATCATGTTTAATTATAGCAGCTGAAGGAATATGTTCAGAGAAAATAAACCTACATAAGACTATCAACCATTCAGCAAGTATAGTTGCTCAAAAGTTGAGAATATTGTAAGAAACATTAATACTTGATTTAAAAACAAGGTAAAAAAAAAAGAATGCTTTCAAGTGGTTTTCTTTGGGGTTGCTTGGGTTTTTTTGTTTTGTTTTTTTTTTTTGGTTTTTTTTTTTTTTTTTTTTTTTTTTTGGTTTTTTTTTTTTTTGAGGTGTTGATGCCAAGTTTGGAGTAACTGAAGAATTAGCCTCTGTTAACAGCCTGTGTGAAACAACTTAGGGAAGAATATCCTCAAAGAGGTTAAGAAAACACTAATTCAGTATAACCTAAAGTGGAATCTGCTGGGATGTGTTACAACTGATGATGTTAATATGTGTGGAGGAGAAAAAGACAAAGTTACAAAGCTTGTAAAGATTTGAGGTATTTACATTGTATGGTTATTCACTGCATTATTCTCTCAGCTGATACCTTGCAAAAAAATATTTGAATCTATCATGTGTTACTGAATCTATCATGTTTGAAGGTAAACTTCACTCCTGTGGGCTTACCCTTCATCAGTTTCATGAATTTTTGTCAAAAACAGAAGTTGAATATACTGACTTGCCCTACACTGCAGAAGTTCAAAAACAGCAGTGGTAAGTTTTTATTGTGACTTTTTAAGTTGTGTTGGAGCTGAAATTTTTCTGACTAAGAACCACCTTGACAAGTATTATCTAACCAAATGGCTTTGTAGTTTTGGTTGCAAACTTGATAATGCTTCCTAATGAATTAAAATTGAAATGCAAAAGAGTTACTATATGTGAAATTTTACTGAAATTAAGTCATTTCAATGTTTGAATCGCAAGTAATGTCAAGTTGTTTTGTCAAAAGTTAAATCAAGAAACGAGATATATATCACCACACAATTTTGAAGTAGATTCATTTTCTGATCTCAAACTAAGCTCCAGCTAGGGTAAAAAAAAAAAATCCCAGTTTTAGCTTTTTAAGTCCCAAATCCTAGCAAACCACTAGTCCCAGAAAACTGGAACAATTATTCTCAATTCCAGCCATGTTTTTCAGACCTGGATGCAAATGCTAAGAAAATTTCTGTATTTCAAAATTCATCAACTGCAATTGAGGACCTTCTACCCAACCTGCAACTGGAAAGGATTAATCTGCAAAGTAATGACATGCTAAAAGTCAAACATCGAAAGAGGAATCTAATGTATTCTATGAAATAAGATGCTATTTATGGATTGATATCAGTATTTGTACTTATCTGCTTGAAGGTCCATTTTGAAAGGTAAAATATTAATACATAAAATCTCATCAGAGATCAACATTAACAGATGAGCATTTAAAATTGAACTTGATGAGACAAAACACTAACTTTGAACCCCAGATAAATGAATTGCTATGCCACATCTCCACAAAAAAAATTATACTCAGTTATTATTATAATTTGAATTTTGTCAATAAAAATATTGTAGATTTTTCTCTTTTGTTATATAGGTACTTACATAGTATCTTCAATTTTCCCTCTTGGCCCTGAATGCTTAAAATACTTACTATCTGGCCCTTTACATAATATGGGTCTGTCATCTAAACTAAGGCAAATACAATTACAGGACGGGAATTCTCATAGTTGACAAGAAACTAAATGATGCAGTAACACTGGCTTTTATAAGAAAAATAAGCAGAAGTGGTATATATTTAAAAGACTGTAACATACCAGAATCAGAAGCGGTCACTTCATTACACCAGTCTCTTTAGATGTCCATCAAGAATCTAGATTGTAGATTTTAATGCATTTGTTATGGAAGTTAATTTTCCTTTATATGATAAAATTGGCATAGATTCAATGAAGATTAACAAAAACTAACTTGGTAAAACTTGATGTCTGTTAAAAAAATTAAAAAGTAAAGTTGTTAACTCAAAAATAGCAAAATTACAGGAATAACAATTACTATTTAAAATTATACAAAGTATCCCTGGCTGTCTTTATGGTCTACAGAAGACTCTTAAAAACATACATAAATTAAAGCAGAGTACTTTGATTTGTCTTAGTTTTGTTTAGTCATAAGAATAACTTGTTCACAAGTGGGAAGACAAAACGTTTAATCAGTTTCTGAGATTGTTAATTTTATAGTCCTAGAAATCTTCTAGAAGAGAATAATCATCTTACAGTAAGATTTTAACTTTTATCTACTTAATGCAAAAGCCATTCAATTATTTTTTTTAAATCCAGATGTCCTAGGAAAGTATTACAATCCGGATTTCACAGGAGGGATCCATATTGTATTTAAAATGTTATGAAATACTTTAAACTATATAGCTAAACAAAACACCTCAGTGTATACAAAAGGAATTGCCAAAATATAAGTTCAGGGTTACAGACAGAGCAGTAACATGTATTTTTATAAAAATATAATAACCATCAAGGCATTTCTTGGTGCTAGGACTACAGGGAAAAATAAAATGCTGCTGATAAATCTTATAAAACAGATTCTGGCCAAGATGAAGGCATAGATAGGAACCCCTCACTTCCTCACACAACCAAAAAGGGGATAACAACCAATCTAAAATCAATAAACAACTAGAAGTGCCATAAAATCAAACTGCATGGAACTCTGACAACCAGGGAATTAAAGAAATAGTTAACCAGACCAACCAGACTGGTAAGATGGGTGGACAGAGAGAACCTGTGGCAAGGTGGTGGACCATGCAGGTGAGGCTGGCTGAACCAGAAACAGACTCAGAGCTGACTGTGGACTATGGTGTTTGCCCCAGTAGGAGAGACTCCCAGTCTCACACAAGGGTTTGTTGAAAAGTGGGGCTAGAGCTGAGCAGACAAGCTGCATTGTTCCCTCTCTGGCCCCTCCCCCACAGACAGCATCACAACACAGCAAAAACAGTTGCCCTGCCCTGGTGAATACCTAAGGCCCCACCCCCTTACAACTTAACAAGTATGCTGAGACAAAGAAATATGGCCCAAATGAAAGAACAGAGCATAACTCCAGAAAGAGAGCTAAGCAACAAGGAGACAGACAACCTATCTGATGGAGAGTTCAAAGCCCTGGTAATCAAAATGCTCACAGAACTGATTGAACTTGGTTGCAAAATGAAAGAACAAATGAAGGACACCCAAAGCTGTGGTGGAGCTCTGCCTGCAGGGCCCCCCATCTGCCACAGGTGAGAATAAGTCTACCAAGACATGATCTGCTTGGGGAGGAAAGGTGGCCGATCTCTTCAAGGAGAAGGGCCAGGAGCCTGTTCCTCAATGGGCTTTTATTGAGTTCAATTTGCACAGGAATACAGGTAAAGCACATCAATCATTGTCAGGCAGTAAGGCTCAAACAGTAGATAATATACAAAGAAATATGAGGACTTATTTTGAGTCAGGGTCAGTTAGCTAAAGGGCTATAAAACTTTGAGAAACAAACTCATTTCATGCTTGGACCCTTATCAGAAAATTGAGGACATTCTCAGCAAAGCAGGTTTCACAGGATTTTATGTATTCTTTCTTAGGCCTGATCACCCCAGGAAACCACCCTTTCCAGCACAGGGCTGCACTGCCCTCTGTCATTGTTTCAGGCTTAAGTCAGACAGGGGAAGTAAGGCAGCCAAGAGATTAGGAGACTTCTTGCAGACAGAATGAGGACTCAGGCTATGTCAAAAATGAGGGGTGAGGGTCCATCACCCCCTTTTTCTATAGCCCCCCAAGTCCTTCCCTGAGGGCCCCTTGTGACCATGCCTGTCTTAGGTTGTCCCTCCTTTGAGGAATCTTACCCGTCATTGGCTAACCAGTCATCTGCCCAGGGCCAAGCAGGGTGAAGTAAAAGGGAGAAGAGGCCGCACCCCTGCCAGGAAGATAAACTTTGTCTCCTTAGTGGCTTATGGTCCCAAGGTCTCTCACTCAGGCTTAGCCATGGGGGGTTACAGCTTCTGAAATCAGGCAGGGCGGTTCCCAAAACAAAGACAAATAAAGCAAAATATTCAGGGAATCAGCAGTGACAGGAAGAAAACCAGGACTCAAATCAACGATTTGGAACAAAAGGAAGAAATAAACATCCAACTGGAACAGAATGAAGAAACAAGAATTCAAAACAAAGGAAGAGAGGCTTAGGAACCTCTGGGACAACTTAAAATATTCCAACATCTGAGTCATAGAGGTACCAGGAGGAGAAGAGGAAGGGCAAAAATTGAAAAATTATTTGAACAAATAATGAAGGAGAACTTCCCCAATCTGGCAAAGGAAATAGACTTCCAGGAAGTCCAGGAAACTCAGAGAGTCCCAAAGAAGTTGGACTCAAGGAAGCACACACCAAGGCACATCATAATTACATTCCCCAAGATTAAAGATAAGGAGAGAATCTTAAAAGCAGCAAGAGAAAAGGGGACAGTTACCTACAAAGGAGTTCTCATAAGATTAGCAGCTGATTTCTCAAAAGAAACCTTACAGGCAAGAAGGGGCTAGAAGGAATATTTGAAGTCATGAAAGGCAAGGACCTGCATCCAAGAATACTCTATCATTTGCCAGCAGCAAACCCATGACATGAACTAAGGGCGGGAAATGCTGGAGGGCTGGGGAATGACCGAGGGGGGATAAAGGGGGAAAAATTGGGAAAACTGTGATAGCATAATCAATAAAATGTGCTTTAAAAAAAGTTTTAGAAAACACATAATCTACTTGGGAAGGTAGACTTAAATAAAGGAAATAAATAATAATATAAGTTAACATAAGTACAGTGCCAAATGAGTGGTATATGCATGCATGTACCAAACACTATATTGGGACTTATAAATACCAGAAGTTACCTGATTCAAGGATGAGAATATGTGCATTAATGTCTACCTAATATCCATCAATAATGAGAAGTTAGATTGTGGCACCAATGACACTTCTTTTCTCTTAGCCTAATTTAAGTAAGGATGCCTCTTTTAAAAGCATCATTTTGATGTATTAAACCAGGGTCAGCAGGTATATCACTGCTTTGAGAGCAAATATCCACTTATCAAATACAGTATTCTTTAAGTATAATAATAATAATAACAACAACAAAGTCCTCATAAAACTTCTCAACACAGTGCCACAGTTCCCTGGACAGCCACCACTTATCAACTAGAATTGGCACTTAGATGAAACAGTTGCCATGTAAGTTTTAAGGCATCATTTGAAGAACAGAAAGCACAATACAGGTATAGTCTGCTCATTTGATTTCAGTGCATATATCAGCCAAAACATGTATGTATGAGAATAATTGGTGCTTACTTACTATTTTTAAATTTGTTTTTTGCTTTCTCTAGAGTTTTTAGTATTTTGATTTAAGTTATGATTGTTTTAAGTATTTCTCTTTTTAGTGAAGATATTAAAAGATTCTGTTAACAATTTTTGTTAAGGTCCTCTATTAAACTTTAAGATAATTAAAGTTGTGATCTTTTATTTTAGAAGGGTAAATAAGAGAAGACTGCACAGAACAGGTAAAACACTTTCTATTACTGTTTCTTCCTAGATGTTAAATTCCTACAGAAAAGCATACTGTATGTGATTATTTTGAACTCAGGAAAAGCTGTTAAGTGGAAACATCTATCTAGAAAACTGTTCAGCTTTTCAGTATTTTAAAGTTGTAATTATTAAAATATTTATTTCTGTAAAATAAAATTGTGTATGTGGAATGTGTACAAATGAAATTATATGTCTGAAATTTGCCTCAAAATAAGACAGTGGGGAGAAAGAAGGGATACAGATGAATTTAAGTCACCATGAGTTGATACTTGATGAAAGTGGGTGATGAGTAATATAGCAGTTTAAATATACCATTCTCTATATTTTGGTATATTTGAAATTATCCCAAATTATAAGTTTAATAACAAAATTTTTATATTAATGACAAAGTTATCCAATTAGTGTATTACATTCATGTGTAATATTAACAAGTAATGTATGTGAGTTGCCTCTCTGTATTCTGCTGCTGACATTACATCAGAGTTCATTTTGAGAAGGGGTATCAATGCCCTGCTATACCAGTTTCAGAAAGCTTATGTATAAGTCAGAGAAATCATCATCATTTATTAAAAGCCCACAGTGCATTATAGTAACTGATTCATTAGGACACTTGAGTTTGAATGATAGTTCCACAATTACTAGCATTATAACTGGGGAAAAAGTCATTTCATTTTTGTAAACCTCAACTTCCTCATCTGCAAAATAGAGATACTGCCCCATACCCCACAGGATTTTTGTGAAACACTGTTGTGATCATGTATGTGGTAGGACTTTGTTAATTATATGGAAGTATACTAATAATTATCAACATCATTGCTTCAGTCTTCATGGGGATATCTATATTGAAATGAAAACTTTTTAAAATTCTTGATCTGTTTGGAGGGAAATGCTCCATATTACTGTTGACTGTATATGCATAATAATCTGCATGTAATTTGCTAAAGCTTAAATAAAAACCATAAATTTTATATATTTTAAAATAGCTTATTTTTAGAAGACTTGTTAAAGAAAAAATCTACATCCTGTCAAAACTTTACAGATACACAAGTGTACATGATATCCAGTTGAGAAATTGACTTCCCAGAGATCTTTCTGGAAAAGTAATATAGAATAAGAAAAAGATCAGTTACATAAAATGGTTATCATAACCTAACTGGCTATAAGTGCTTGAGTTTAGATATTAATATTGCTTAAGTTCAGATTAGCACTCACACACACTTTATATTAAGTCTTATAATTTCTTGTTTAGACATTATTATTAAGTACATACACTTCAAGTACAGATTTTAACAACCTATCATTATTGCTTGCAAAGGATTTTCTCATTCAAAATTTTCATGCACTACATTTAAAAATTTTTTTATTGTTGGTCACTTACAGTTGTCCCCATTTTCTCCCATTGCTCTGCCCTGCCCTGCCTACCCCCTGACATTCAGTCCTCTCCCCCACACTGTCCTTGTCCGTGGGTCCTTAATACATATTCCTTGACTTGGCCCTTCCCCCTTTCCCCCCATTATCCCCCTCTTCCCTCCCCTCTGGCCAACATAGGATTTTGTGTGTCTTTAATTTTCTGTTGATAAAAAGCCATATATTGAAAAAGTTATCAACCATTCATCAACTTTAATTAATTTAACATACATTAAATAAGAAATAATTTTAAAATGAAGTAATTAATGCTAACATTTATGAAGTGTTTATTGTCTGACTGGCACTGGTTTTAGTACTTTAAATATTTTAATTCAGTTAGTTCTCACAAAAACCCTATGAAGTAGATACTATTAGCTTCCTTTTAGAGATGCAGACACAGAAATTAAGTAACTCCCCCTCAGTCGCACAGCTAGTGCTGGAATTCAAACCCAAATACTCTGGCTCTACACCAGGGTTTATGAACCTCAGAGCAACTGACATCTTGGGCTGGATAATCCTTTGTTTTGGGGGGACCCTCCTATACACTGTAGGATGTTTAGCAGCACCCCTGGCCTCTTATCTGCTACATGCCAGTGGCTCCCCCACTCATTGTGACAACAAAATAATGTCTCCAGACATTGCCAAATGTCTCCTCAGGGGTGGGGGAAATCATAATGGTTAAAACAGAAAAGTTTATGTTAGCGTATTTCACCACACGTTTTAAAATAAATAAAAGAAAAAGAAAGAAATGAAACAACTTACAGGTATAACTAACTCTAAGGAAGATTTTGGGAAGGATTTATGCTAATGACAAAAGCTAAGAGAAAGATTTTGAGTTCTGTATTAAATTTTATTAGATAATTTTGAGTTTTGTATTTATTGGGGTGACACTGGTTAATACAATTATATAGGTATCACGTGTAAAATTCTATAATACACCATCTGTATGTTGTACTGTGTGTTCACACCCAAAGTCAAATCTTCTTCCTTCACCATATATTTTACCCACTTTGCCCTCTTCTACCTTTTACCTTGCCCCTAACCTGTTTTCCTTTGGTAGCCACCATACTGTTGACTGTATCTGAGTTTTTGTTCCTTCTTGTG
>PVIA01014298.1:0-27807 GCA_004024845.1 Tonatia bakeri
ATAGTTTAGGACAGCGAGGGAGTATTCTATGACATTTACAGTAGCAGCCAATAGAGAAGAGATAGGTGATCCTTTAGATATGTATAGTGTTAATCTGTGATATACCACCCCTCTAGCCATTTTTTAGAAAGGATGGAAAGAAGATAAGTCTCTTGTTGGAGAGGAAAGAATTGTAAGTTGGATCTAGAAAGCAGTGAGGTTGTGGGATGTCAGATTCTGAGGTAAAGTGAGAATAAAGCATAGTAAATAGGTGTTGTATGTGAGAGAATAGAGTTAACCACTGCAGTAATAGATTTCAGTAAACCATGAAGTTGGTATGATCTGTCGGGGACAGGGTGTTGTGTAGTATTTACAATTGTATGGATAGCTATTATTTACAATAATATTAGAGCAACAGTCATTTGACAGAATCTATGAGAGCTACATAACAAGAATAGGGAGTATAGGACCTTGAGTAATGTACTAATGGAACACAAATGAAGTGAAGGTCAGTAAATTAGGAAGACACTATGAATGTGATAACAGGGGAAACCTGTCAAACAGTACAATATAAGTAGCCAAGCAAAGAAGACTATACAGAAAGAGGAGGAATACAGAAATACTATTAAAATAAAGGATGTAAGAATAATGAAAAAAATAATAATACAAATATGCAATAACTTTTTGGTTCTCTGTAATAGTAAAATGAAATTTGTCCCACTGTCTCAGCTGTTGCGATGCCCCCTCTTTGGCTCCAACTTTGGTCTTTTCACAGTTCCAGGCTTTTTGTGTCAGTTGTGGGTATTTAAAAAGAAAAAGGAAAAAAATGCAGAAGGAGGAAGGAAGAAGAGTTAAAATTGGAAAGAAAGGAAGAAGGAATAAAACTAAAAAGAAGGAAAGAGAAGCAAAAGGAATTGAGAGATATATAAATAATAAAAATTAAAAAATAAGAAATTGCTTAGAAGAAACAAAATCAAACAAAGAAACAAAAAAACCCTGTTGTTGGTTTCAGACTAGCCAAACCAGTTTTTCTGGTCTTGCTGGCTGCAGCAGGCTGAGGAGTGATCTTTTTGCTTTTCTCCCTTCCTGTTCAGCACTTGGTCAGCCTCGAGCATACTGTCCCCAGGGCTAGCCATGCACTCTCCCCAGAACCAGTCTGGTGCCTCTCCACAGGGCCCTGGGTGTGGGATCCAGGCCCTCCTAAGCATGCTCTTCTTGGGTTGATGGGTGTGAGCTCTAGCTCTCCTGCTGAGTGTACGTACTCCTCGGGTTTACGGTTGTGCAGTCCGGGGTTCCTGCAGAGCACAGGTGCTTCCCCAGGTTTATGGTTGTGGGCTCTGGGTGTTCTACAAAGTACACTCTCCCTGGATTGGGGGCTTGGGCGTGTGGCCAGGCTACCCTTGGCGGCATAGGCTGGGGCTATGTGGGGTGCTCATGGCCCCTGTGTGCTTGCCATTCAGTCCTCACTCCCCTCTCTGTGCCTTCAAGCAACCAGGCCTTCCCCCCCCCACCCCTGCCCCACGCCACCCCGCCATGCTACTCAATCCTTGTTTGACCAGGAGCAGTTGATCCAGCTTTCTCCCAATAGCTCTGTGTCAGATCCGGTGAGTGCCGGGCCTGGGGCTGCGGCCTCCCTGGTCCCTGTGCTGATCCCTGGGCCCTTATTGTCCTGAAGCACTCTCCTTACCATCTGGTTTTTTAATATCCACTACAATTTTTGATCTCCTATTTTCATATATGCTGTGGTACTGTTGGCTTTTTGCTCTGTTCCTCTGTAGATCAGCTAGGTTTTTCTCCCATGTGTAGGGGGAAGTGGTATCGGCTCCCTCCTACAAAGTTGCCATCTTCCCTCCAAACTTCCTAATTCTTTCTTTAGTCTCTAATGGAAAGTAGATTTGTAAATAAAATTCAATGTACATTAAAGTCAGTATGTATAACAGCCCTAATGTTTGCAAATGTCTGCATTTATTAAAGGCCAATGTATTGGAAACAGAAAGTGCTAGACTTGTATTTTTTTTTCTGAAAGAAATAGGAATATCAAATGTCCTATAGATCCTTTCTGTTGTTGTTGTTCAGATATAAATATTAATGACTTACAGAGTTTCTGAAAGGCATTTAATCCTAGTGGGGAACTGAAGATTTTTTTATGTTGTGGGTTGTTAAATATATTTACAGCCTTTTTGGAAATTTCAGTGAGGGTTCTTGGTGGTTATTTATTAGTCTGCTTCAACAGTTACTGGCTGGAATTAAAGGAAATAATCTATCCAGTGTGATTCATAGTAACATTATAAGTTGTTTCAGATTATAATGAGCTGTAGGAAAAGTGATTTAAAAGAAGCATCAGAGTTCCAGCCAAGATGGAAGAATAGGTAGACGTGCTTCACTTCCTTATACAACTAAAAGGACGACAAACAATTTAAAAACAAGAAAACAACATGAACTGCCAGAAAACTGAACTGTGCAGAAGTCTGACAGCCAAGAAATTAAAGAAGAAACATTTATCCAGGCTGGTAGGAGGGGTGGAGATAGGCAGTTGGGGTAGACAGGACATGTGGCAAGTTGTGGCAGCTGGTGGACCAGGTGGTCCCACATTCACATGCAGATAAACAAGAAGGAACAACTGGGGAGTGGGACAGACCTTGAAAACCAGGGTTCCAGCATGGGGAAATAAAGCCTCAAAACCTCTGGCTCTAAAAACCTGAAGGGGTGGTGGTGGCAGGAGAAACTCCCCGTCTCACAGCAGAGAGGGGAGTTGGAGGGACCCATGCGGTCCTAGAATGTACACAAACCTCACCCTGGAACCAGCACCAGAAAAGCACAATTTGCTTGTGGGTGGCAGAGAGAGTCACTGAAAGAGGGGCAAAAGCCAGAAAGCAGCATTGTTCCCTGTCTGGCCCCTCCCCTACATATAGCTCCACAATGCAGCGAAGTGGGTAGTCATGTCTTGGCAAACACCTAAGGCCCCTTACAATGCATCAGGTACATGGAGACAAAGAAACATGGCATAAATGAAAGAACAGATCAAAACTCCAGAAAAATAACTAAGAGATGAAAAGATAGCAAACCTATCAGATGCAGAGTTCAAACCACTGATAATCAGGATGCTCACAGAAATGACTGAGTATAAATGCTAAATAAATGAAGAAGTGAAGGCTATACAAACTGAAATAAAAAATATATATACAGGAAATTAACAGTGAAGGGAAGAAAACTAGGACTCAAATCAAAGATTTGGAAAAGAGAGAAACAGACATTCAACCAGAACAGAATGAAGAAACAAGAACTCAAATAAATGAGGAGAGGCTTAGGAACCTCTGGGACAACTTTAAACATTACAACCTAAGGGTGCCAGAGGAGAAGAAGAGCTAGAAATTGAAAACTTATTTGAAAAAAATAATAAATGAAAATTTCCCCAATCTGGTAAAACAAATAGACTTCCAAGGAGTCCAGGAAGCTCACATAGAACCAAAAAAGTTGGCCCCAAAGAGAAACACACCAAGGCACAACATAATTACATTACCCAAGAATAAAAATAAGGAGAGAATCTTAAAAGCAGCAAGAAAAGAGGAGAGAGTTACATACAAAGCAGTTCCCATAAGACTATCAGCTGATTTCTCAAAAGAAACCTTGAGGCAAGAATGGGCTGGAAAGAAGTATTCAAAGTCATGAAAAGCAAGGACCTATATCTCAGATTACTCTACCCAGCAAAACTATCATTTTGAATGGAAGGACTGATAAAGTGCTTCCCAGATAAGGTCAAATTAGAGGAGTTCATCATCACCAATCCCTTATTATATGAAATGTTAAAGGAACTTACCTAAGAAAAATAAGATCAAAACTATGAACAGTAAAATGACAACAAACTCACAACTATCAACAGTTGAACCTAAAAAACAAAATCAAAGCAAATAACTTTGAATAGGAATAGAATCACAGATATGGAGATCACATGGAGGATTATCAGTGGGGAAGGAGAGAGGAAGAATGGGAGAAAAGATGGGACAACTGTAATAGCATAATCAATAAAATATATTTTCATGTGAGAAAAAATAAAACTAAAAAAGTAAAATATGAAAATTTTTTAAAAAATTGAGTGTTTAAATGCATGGAAGCTACATATTCCTCTCTCCTTAATGGAGTTTTTGCATGGTCACTGTGGCTCCTTTAAAAGGCAAGTAACTGATTCTTCTCCCTCTCCTCCAGCATAGCCTAACGTAACAAGACATTTCCACCAGAGTATAAATTGGGGTTGCCATTGTGGAAGGTATTGGGGAAAATGTAACAAAATGTAAAATGTGCCTATCACTCTACTCAGCTGTTTAGACCAATGCACAAAGATAAATATTCAAGGATGGCTAGTACAACAATTAAAAATTGTTTGCTCTAAACTGAGAACTCAGATTCACACTAATAATGCCACTATGAGGACTTGGCTTAAGCAGTTACAGAAGAGTTTCACTATAAAGTATTGAGTGGAAAAAAAAAGAAGTGAGATTCCTTTGATCTTTCATGTAAAAGTGTATGTGCACACACATGTGTGTGAGAGAGATATGAGACAGAATAACCACCAAAATATGAATGGTGATTTCTCATGTGGTGGGGTTCTCATATTCCCTTTTGAGACTTGAGCTTTTTTTTTTTTAGATTTTATTTATTTATTTTAGAGAGAGTGGAAGGGAGGGAGGGAGGGCAAGAGGGAGAGAAACATCGATGTGTGAGAGAAGTAATCCATTGGGTTACTTCTTGTAGGCCCCCAACTGGGTACTGGCAGCAGGCATATGCCCTGACTGGGAATTGAACCAGCTATCTTTCGGTTTACAGGCCAGCACTCAATCCACTGAGCCACACAAACCAGGGCAAAGACTTGAGCTTGTTGAAATTAGAACTGGTGTTTCTTACCAAAAGTTTGTGGTGTTCCTCAGTCTGCATATTTCTGGTTAATACTGAATAGTGCTGGTAATTGAGATGCCTTGGAACTCTATTTCATGGTGACAGCACTTGCAAATGCTCTCTATGTCTGTAAAGTGTGGATTGCCTTTGGACTTTATTTGGTATGAGAAGTTTAGTACAATGAATATAATATATGAAAAAATAATTTTGAACTGAAATTGTACTCCATTCTTGGAATTGATGTTGTATAGTTTACACTGGGGATTCAGTAAGTGTTTAAAAAGTGTTAATTCAGTGTGTTTTGTGGAGTATTTAATACTGTTTTTGGACTAGGCCTTGCCAACACCAAACTATTTGGCTATTATGTAATTCCTGAACCACAGGATCACCTTTGGGCATCATCTCCCTTCTTGCTCCATATCTGATTACTTCCTGCACAGTATGTCCCAGGACCACTGACCTATTCATGTCTTCATGCTTGTGCTCACATTCTTTCCTCTATCCCAATGTACCTTTTCTACCCAAATTAGGTCAAGGTCCCCTCCTTGATGAACATATCCCTGACCCTTCTGGCAGAACCTACTGTTTTCTCTGTGCATCTCTACACAGGTTTCTGTGATGGTCCTGTGCATATTGTTACCCTTCCTGTTTAAATGTTAGTATCCCTTCCCCTCCTAACAGCTCCTCAAGGGAGGGTGGGCTTGTAGCCCTCTTGGTGGCAGTCTTCAGGAGTGGTAGGGATGGAGAGAGGGAGCTGCTGTACTAGAAACACAAAACTCCCCTCTGTTCTTTTTATGTTGCTTTTTCTTGAGTCCTTGATGTTTTTAAACAAATCTTCTCCATTGAGTTTGTTTCCCTACCACTGGGAATATTTTGAGCACAAATCTGCTGGTTCTTCATGTTTACAAGGAGAAAGGGCTTTTAGTGTGTCCAAGTTCCAAGGGACAGAAGATGCCTCCCCTTTGCCTGTATCCCTTCTGAGTCCTTCCTGATGTTTTCCTTTTTCATCTCTTTGTTACTTGGCCACGCAGGTGTTGAGTGAGAATCATCTTTCTGTATAAATAAGGTAAACATGGCCTGTATTCTCTGCCTTTTAGAGATGATTACCTGGTATCATTGGCACAGAGGCCCACCCCCATTCCAGGGTGCCTCTGTTGTGTTAGCAGAGGTATTCATGGGAAGACACTTTAGGGATCTCCCGTTTACATTTCTTAAGGACTTATTGAACGTGGTTCTTCAGACTCAATCCTGCCAGTGAAATCCCAGCCCACACTTGTCAGGCATGGATAACAAGTGCACAAATGAGCAATCAGCTTTGTGTGTATTTTTACCTTCCTGGGACAAGCACAGAGTCTAAGTCTAGCTGGAGCTGAAGGTCTTAAGCACCTGCTCCTAAAGTTTTCTTCATCCTATCTCTGCAGCCTTCTACTGCTAGGACACTCCCAGCAGCTGTGAGCTTCCTGTGTTGGAACCGTCTGAATTTGAAGACCATCAGTTCCTTTTCTTGTGTGTTGTGCTCCTGGGCCCATGGAATATATTCAGCAGTGCTTTCTTTACTGAATGGCATTCTGGTGGGAGACAAGGGAAATGGATATGTGTCATTTAAGGCTCTAAAATATCTGACCTTTTCAGAAGTCAGAACAAGACCTTTTTCAATTGGAGAAAATTTGCACTGTGGCATTATTAAAATTAGCATTCCATCTCTTGATAAACATTTACATATTATCTTTATGCATTGACCCTCTTGGTGTATCTTACATTAGATCTCAGAGCTACATTGTTGGAGTCACCTGAAGTTTGTTGGTAAGTGAGAGGCAGCCTATTGGGTCGGCCAGACTCTAGTTCAGATACAGACTCTGTCCTTGGTGAAGTCAGTTAACCTTTATGAGCCAGAGTTTCTCCAATAAGACCCTAACAACTGCATAAAACAGGGCTGCTGGGAGGATTAATTAAGAGGGTGTAAGTGAGGGGAAACAGCACAAGCTCTGACATGGAGTGGGTGCCCAAGGACACCAGGAAAAATGTGTACACACACACAACATAAGTTACTCATGGAAATGAGCCTAGTAGTCACAAACTCTTAGTCTTGACACTGATGTCTAAGATTTCTGGCTTCGCTATAGAACCAAGCTGCTTTTTACAAATAACATTCAGAAAGATCATTGGGAAACTAGAGAAAATGTGATTATTGCCCTAGGCACTACTTGCCGTGGGGCTGTTTTCCTAGACTATTATTTCCAAACTAGAGTGCTACAGTCGGCTGGGGACATTTGTAGGGTGCCATGGAGTTACAAATGTTGATATTGTTAATAGGGTAAACAAATATTCTTAGATACCATAAATAGCAGACGCTGTGCTTTCATTCCCACCCCCTAAGCAGGGAAGATATTTGAAGCTGGAAGGAATTGAGCCCTGAGCTTAACACAGTTACAGACCCAAAAAGAAAACTATGTACAAAGATGTGTTTTCAGGCTATGGAAAACTGAAATCAGCCCAGCAGTAGGGCCAGAGATTGGTTTACCTTGAGTGACATCTAGAAATACAGTTGGCACTCTGTATCCACAGGTTCCACATTCACAATTCAACCAACCATGAATCAAAAATATTTGGGAAAAGCCCTGGCTGGTGTGGCTCAGTGGATTGAGTACTAGCCTGTGCACCAAAAGTCACTGGTTCAGTTCCCAATCACGGCATGTGCCTGGGTTTCAGGCCAGGTCCCCAGTAGGGGCAGTGCCAGAGGTAACCACACACTGATGTTTCTCTCCTTTCTCCCTCCCTTCCCCACTGTCTAAAAGCAAATAAATAAAATCTTTTAAAAAGTATTTGGGAAAAATATTACATTGTTACAACTGTACTGAACACATAAAGACATTTTTTCTTGTCATTATTCCCTACCAGTACAGTATAAAACTATTTATATTATAAGTAACCTAGAGATGATTTAAAATATATGGGAAGATATAAGTTATATCCAAATATTGTGCAATTATTTTTAGCTTTAAATTTATATATTTATTTTTATAATTATTATTCTATTACAATTGTACCAATTTTTCTCCCTTTGCCTTCCTCCACCTAACCAACTCCACACTCCCACAATCAATGTCCACAGGTCATTCATACATGTTCTTTGAGTAGTCTCCATCCCTTCTTTCTACCATTATCCCCTTCCCATTCCCCTCCTAGAGCTGTCATTCTGTTCCATGTTTCCATGCCTGTGGTTCTACCTAGCTCATTAGTTTATTTTGTTCATTAAATTCCTCTTGCAAGTGAGATCATATGGTATTTGTCCTTCACCAACTGGCTTATTTCACTTAGCATAATAGTCACCAGTAACAACCATGCTATTTTAAAAGGTAGGAATTCTTTCTTTCTGCTGCATAGTATTCCATTGTACAAATGTACCACAGTTTTTTGATCTACTCATCCCCTGATGGGCACTAATGCTGTTTCCAGAACTTGGCTATTGTAAGTAGCTCTGCTATTAACATAGGAATGCATAAGTTCTTTTGAATTGGTGTTTCAGGATTCTCAGGGTATATTCCCAGCAGTGGACTCACTGGGCCAAAAGGCAGTTCCATGTTTAATTGTTTGAGGAAATTCCATACTGTTTCCTCCAGTGGCTGCACCAGTCTGCATTCCCAGCAACAGTGCACTAGGGTTCCCTTTTCTCCACATCTTTGCCAGCACTTGCTGTTTGTTGATTTATTAAAGATAGCCTTTCTCACCAGTGAGAAGTGATATCTTGCTGCAGTTTTAATTTACATCTCTCTGGTGGCTAGTGATGTTGGGCATTTTTTCATATGTCTTATGGACCACGTGTATCCTCTTGAGAGAAGTGTCTATTTGAGCCCTTTGCCCATTTTTTATTTGGGTTGTGTGTATTCCTGGTATTGAGTTGTATGAGTTCTTTATATATTTTGGAGATTAAAATCTTAGCTGATGTATCATTGGCAAATATGTTTTCTCATACAGTCAATTCCATTTTCATTTTAATGATGGTTTCTTTAGCTGTGCAGAAGCTTTATAATTTGATGTAGTGCCATTTGTTTATATTTTCCTTTAATTTCTTGCCTTAGGAGATATGTCAGCAAAAATATTGCTACATGGGATATCTGAGATTTTCCTGCCTATGTCTTCGACTAGAACTTTTATGGTATCATGACTTATATTTAAGTCTTTTGTCCATTTTGAGCTTATTCTGGTGTATGGTGTAAGTTGGTAGTTTAGTTTCATTTTTTGCATGTACCAGTCCAATTCTCTCAGCACCGTTTATTGAAGAGACTATTTTTACTCTATTGTGTGCTTGTACCCCATTTGTCAAATATTAATTGACCATAGAGACATGGGTTTATTTCTAGGCTGTCTATTCTGTTCCATTGATCTACGTTTCTGTTCTTTTGCCAGTACCAGGGTGTTTTCAAAACACCCTGGCTTTGTAGTATAGTTTTATACGAGGTATTATGATCCTTCCAACATTATTCTTCTTTCTCAAGATTGCTGAGGTTATTCTTTTCTTGCTCCATATACATTTTTGGAGTGTTTTTTTGTAGATTAGTGATACGTGCCATCAGTATTTTAATAGGAATTTCACTGAATCTATAGATTGCTTTAGGTAATATGGACATTTTCATGATGTTAATTTTTCCAATCTGTGCCATGGTATATGCTTCCATTTATTTGTATCTTCATTACTTTCTTCAGAGTTCCATAGTTTTCCAAATACAGGTCTTTTACTTCCTCAGTTAAATATATTCTTAAGTACTTTATTTTTCTTGTCACTATAGTAAATGGAATTTTCCCCTAGTTTCTCTTTCTGATAGTTCGTTGTTTGTGTACAAAAATACCGTCAATTTCTGAATATTGACTTTGTATCCTGATATTTTATCAAATTCATGAATTAGATTGAGTAGTTTTTTTTTTTTTGGTGTGGAGTCTATAGGGTTTTCTATATACACTACTTGTCATGTGTTAATAATGACTGTTTTAATTCCACCTTTCCATTTTAGATGGGTTTTATTTCTCTTTTTTGTCTGATCCCTGTGGCTAGAACTCTCAGTACTATGTTGAATAAGAATGGTGAAAATGGACACTCTTGTCATGTTCCTGGTTTTGAGGGAAAATTTTTAGCTTTAACCCACTGAGTATGACATTGGTAGTAGGTTTCTCACATATGGTGTTTATTATGTTGAGTTATGCTCCCTCTATTCCCACTTTGCTGAGTGTTCTTATCATAACTGGGTGCTGGATTTTATCAAATCCTATTCAGTATTTATTGATATAATCATGTGATTTTTGTTCTTCATTTTGTTTATGTGATGTATTATGTTTATCGATCTTCAGATATTGTACCATCCTTGCATACCTGGGAGAAATCCCACTTGATCATGGTGTATGATCTTTTTAATGCATTGTTGGATCCAGATTGCCAATATTTTCTTGAGGATTTTAGCATCTATGTTCATCAGTGATATTGGCCTGCAGTTTTCTTTCTTTGTTGTATCTTAACCTGGTTTTGGAATTAGGATAATAGTGAACTCATAAAAAGAGTTTGGGAGGCTTCCTTCTTGAGTTTTTTGGAATAGTTTGAGAAGGATAGGAGTTAGTTTTTCTTTGAATGTGTGGTGAAATTAATCAGTTTAACCATTCAGTCCTGGGCTTTTGTGTACTGGGAGTTGTTTGATTACTACTTAGATTTCAGTAGCGTTTATCAGTTTATTCAGGTTTTCTGCTTCCTCTTGACTTTGGAAGATTGTATGTTTCTAGAAATTTGTCCATTTCACCCACATTGTCCAATTTCTTGGCATATAGTTGTTCATAGTAATTTCTTACAATCCTTTGTGTTTCTGTGGTATCAGTGGTTACTTCTCCTCTTTTGTTTCCAGTTTTATTTATTTGGGTCCTTTCTATTTTTTTTCTTAATCAGTTTGGTTAAAGGTTTGTCAATTTTGTTTATATTTTTAAAGAACAAGCTCCTGGATTCATTGATCCTTTGGATTGGTCTTTTAGTCACTATGTCATTTAATTCTGCTCTGATCCTGATTATTTCCTTCCTTCTACTTGCTCTGGGCTTTGTTTGTTGTGTTCCTCTAGTTATTGCAGATGTAGTATTAGATTGTTTATTTGAGATTTTTCTATTTTTTTTTACTGCTATGAAGTTCCCTCTCAGGACTGCCTTCGCTGTGTCCCATAGGTTTGGGGTTATTGTGTGTTCAATTTCATTTGTTTCCAGGTACTTTTTTATTTTTTCCTTGATCTCATTATTAACCTATTCATTATTTTATTAAATAATAAAATAAATAGCCCTGTCTGGCATAGCTCAGTGAATTGAGCATGGGCTGAGAATCAAAGCATTGCAGGTTCAGTTCCCAGTCAGGGCACATGCCTGGGTTGCAGGCCACAGCCCCCAGCAACCGCACATTGATGTTTCTCTCTCTTTCTCTTTCTCCCTCCCTTCCTTCTCTAAAAATAAATAAATAAAATCTTTAAAAAAAAGATATTTAAAAAAATTAAAAATAAAATAAATAGCATGTTATTCAGTCTCCATGTATTTAAATGTTTTTGAGTTTTTCCTTGAGTTTGGTTTCTAGTTTCCAGCCATTGTGATCCAAGAAATGCTTGACATGATTTCAATTTTTTTGAATTTCTTAAGTTTGTTTTGTGTTCAACCATGTGGTCTATCTTTGAAAATGTTCCATATGCATTTGAAAAGAATATACTTTTGTTTGGGGTGAAATACTCTCTAAATATCAATTAAGTCCATTTGATCTAGAGTGTCATTCAATTATGCAATATTTCTGTCGATTTTTCATTGGAAGATCTATCTATTGTTGACGGTGAGGTATTAAAATACCCTACAATGACTGTATTGCTGCTGGTTTTCTTAAAGTCCTCCAGGATTTTCCCTGTATATTTAGATGTTCCTTTGTTGGGTGCATATATGTTTACAAAGGTTATATCCTCTTTTTGGACCACTCCCTTAAGTGTTATATAATGACTTTCCTTGTCCTTGTTATGGCTTTGGTTTGAAGCATATTTTGTCTAATATAAGTATTGTTACTCCAGCTTTTTTTTTCACGTCCATTTGGTTGGAATATTTTTTTCCATCCTTTCACTTTCAGCCTGGGTATATCTTTTGTTCTGAGGTGGGTCTCATGTAGACAATGTCCATGCAGGTTGCGTTTTCTTATCCTTTTCAGCTACCCTTTGTCTTTGATTGGATCATTTAATCCACAGGTGGCAAACACAAGGCCTGCAGGCCAAATTCGGCCCTCCATCTTGTTTTATCTGACCTGGCACTTTGTTTCTACCCAATGGCAGTGTCAAGCTCTCCTTAACAGTTAAGGAGTAATTACATTTATACAGTCCTAAAATTACATTTGGCCTTTTGAAGGCAACTGCAAGGCTGATGTGGTCCCCAGTGAAATGAGTTTGACACCCCTGATTTAATTCATTGACCTTTAAGGTTATTATTGATAAATACTTATTCATTGCCATTTTTTCCATTTGTGCCTGTGTGTGTTCCCTCTCTCTCTCTCCCCTTCTTCTTAAAGCAGTCCCTTTAGCATCTCTTGCAATGCTGTGTTGGTGGAAATGTACTCTTTAGCCATTTTGTTTTGCCTGAGAAACTCCTTATTTTGCCTTCCATTTTATATGAGAGCCTTACTTGTTAGAGTAGTGTTGGTTCCAGGGCTTTACTTTTCATTACTTAGAATATTTCTTGCCATTCCCTTCTAGCTCATTTGTTTTTGTTGAGAAACCAGCTGATAGCCTTATCAGGGCTCCTTTGTATGTTACTAGTTGTTCTCCCCTTAAGATCCTCTCTTCATCTTTACATTTTGCCATTTCAATTATGATGTGTCTTGGAACAGGCCTCTTTGGGTTCATCGTGATTAACATCCTCTGTGCTTCCTGAACTTTTTCTTTCACTGTGTTAGGGGAATTTTCTGTCATTTTTCAAACAGGTTTTCTATCCCTTGCTCCTTTTCTTCTCCTTCTGGTATACCTATTAATGTTAATGTTGCTATGTTTCATGTTGTCCTGCAGCTCCCTTAAACTATGTTTATTCTTTTTGAGTCATTTCTGTTTTCTTGCTCTGACTGTCTGTTTTTTTCTACCTTGTCTTCTGCTTCATCTAGCCTGCTTTAATTTCCTCTAGTGTAATCATCTTCAGATATTGTATTCTTTGTTTCCTCCTAGTTCTCATTCAGTTTCTATGTCATGTTTCATGCTGTTACAAGGAACCACTGAGTTCCTTGTAGCTCCCATAAACTTCCTTGTATTTCTTACTGAGTTCCTTTAGCATACTTATAACCATTACTTTGAACTCTATGTCTGATAACTTGCTTGTCTCAATTTTATTTAGCACTCTTTTGGGGGATTCCCTCTTTCCTTTTGATTGGGTTTTTTATTTGCCTTCCCATTTTAGGTGACTCTTTTTGTTTGTTTCTGCATGTTAGATTGGTCTACTGTGACTCTCTGTGTTTGTGTGGTAACCTTCTGTGGTGGACCTGTGGAACTCAGTGATGCAGTCTCCTTGAAGTCCTGAGCTGGATGGGCTAGTGAAATCTTTTATCAGTTTATATGGGCTCTCTTTTGGGTTTTGGTTGTTGGCTCATTTATTTGTGCGTTCTCCCCTCCAGCTGGCTGACTAAGAGTCATAACCCCCACCATGTTTTATATGCTGTTGTACATGAGCTGCAAGAAACAAAACAAAACAACCCAGCAAACAAAACTCACCAAAAAAATACCTCCAAACACTACCATGGTATCAACAACAATGATAAAAAATTAATAAATGTGGAAAGGGAATAATAATATTAAAATAAAGAAAAGAAAAGATAAGAAAGATTATTAGATATCTGTAAGAAGGAAATGATTTTGGGAAGATGGAGAAGAAATAATAAGTATAAGGGTTAAAAGCCTGGCTAAGAAAGGGAAAAATAAAATTTAAAATGAAAATAAGTCAGGGCTGGTGGAACACAAAATTGAATAGGATAATGGAACAGTAAAATATGAGATTTAAAATAAAAAATAGTAAACTGGGAATAAAATTGCAGAATGTAAGAACAACCACAAAATCAATGACAAGTGAGCAAATATTAATAAATGTGGAAAGAGAATAAGGATAAGAAAGGGAAAAAGAATGTGAGATGACTAATGAAAAGAAGACTGGTTTTAAGAGGGTGGAGGGAGGAGAAATAGTAAGAGTGAGGAATAGAAACAAGATATAGAAAGGGAAAAAGTAAAATGTAAAACAAAAATAAGAAAGAGAAGAAATAAGGCACAACTGTATAAGAGAACAGAAGAGTAAAATATAGATTTGAAATAAAACTAAAAAAATGAAAAAATAATAAAAAGAAAAAATATATAAAAAACAAAAATAGTGAAATAATAGGAACAAAGTTGAAGACCAAGAAACAATGTTAAAAAGCTATTCAGGAGGAGAAATACTGTAAATAATGAAAAAGAATGAGGTAGAATTCATGTCAGCAGCGTCTACTGTTTTCTCCTTCTGGATGCATCTGGTAATGTCAGATGGTGTCCCATTGTAGCTTTAGACAGTTTTTTCCAGGCAACAAGTGATCCATCCTTAATGGCTGTCTCCTTTAGGCTTGGCTGGTGTTTGCTGTTTTGCCCTGGCTTTGGCTGGTGTTTGCTGTTTTGCCCTGGCAGCTAAAAAGCTGCTGGCTTTTTATCAGCACAATGCCCAAGGGTGGTTCATTTAACATCTGACAGCACTGCATGCACCACTTCCACCTGCCTCTAGAGGGTGCTTATGGTGCAATTGGGAGGGTATGATACCTGGTTCTCTCCTGGGAGGTGTTTTTCAGTCTTCAGGGAATTTGGAGGGTGTGTTCTGCTGCCTCTGTGCCACACTTCTTGGTCTGTCCCAGATTATTTTAAATAATGTGTAGTTTCTGATGAATTAGCTGTCTGTTTCATGTGAGGAGCCAATCTGTGTAAAAGGGTCAGCCCTTTTCTGCCTAGCACTGATAGCAGCTGTGTGTAAGAGCCGAGGCTGGTTAGGGTTCTGAATATTTCTTGCTGTACCAATTTCTAGTCTCTCTGTTGCTCTGTTGTTTTCAGTGGAATAGGGCCAAAGGAGGAGTCAGCATAGCATCTGATAAAAGTTCATAAAGGGTTACTTTGGAGATTCTCTTTCTTTCCCTTACAGGTATGTACCTGGCAGGGGGTTCTTGAGCCTGGCAGTACTCTTCTGAGTTTGCAATCCTGCAGGTGGAGATTGGGCATGCCTTCTTTTCCCCAGAGGTTTGTACTCCATGGGGTGATTGGCCCTGCCTGAGTGCAAAGAATAAGTGCTCAGCTCTTGGGCATTCAGCTCCCAGCCCACTGCTCCTGAAGGAGGCCCAGACCCAAACCCTCCTCTCTGCATGCAGCCCGGCTACTCACCACCCACACTGGGTGCAGCCCCACAATCCCTTTGCCATGCAGCTCTCTACTCTTCCTGGCCAGCTGGACTCAGTGGGCACATACTACGCATACTACACTCCAAATCTGTCCTCTTTGCTGGCATGGCATCTGTGTGTGTTGGGTTGGGGGTGGGGGCTCTCTGCCCAACCAAGCCTCAGCTACCATCTTTACAAAAAGTCCCTATGTGGGACCCCCACTGCAGCACTGAGTCACTTCCTGGCTCTCCATGCCTCCACTTCCCCAAAAGGCAGAAAGTCTCTTGGTCAGGGCTAGCCATAGCCTGCCAGTGCCTTTGACAGTTTTAGGAGATAGAATTTCTCTCTTGAAACTATTCCAGTTGGCACTGCAGGTATGGACGTGCTCATTGCTGTGTGTGTGCAGCCTGAATCTCTCAGACTCTATATATCCTCTCAAGTCTATTCCAATTAGAGTTGCAGTTTCCTGTGCAGGATGTTGCCCCTGCCCCTACCCCTGCTCCGGGCAGGGCCAGAGCCACCAAGCTGCATTTTCCGTCTGATCTCTCCTCTGCTGCAGGCACCTCAAACAGGGCATTTCCACCTCAACTTATAAAATCTCCCACTGGATGGTGCAAAGCACCCTCTGTACTCCTTAACTTCAAAAACTCATATCAGCTAAGATTCCACTGATTGTTCTGGTCACTTGTAGGAAGATCAGCTGAAAATATGTGCTGGGAGCATGAGTGAGTGAGCTCAGCTTCCACCTACTCAGCCACCATCTTCTCTCCACTGTGTTATTTTATGTAAGGGATTGGAACTACAGTGGTACTCAGTACTCGTTGTTAATTCATTCCTGAACTTGTGACAAGTACCAAAACTGAAGAGTATGGAACTGTTAGCAAGCCACCTTGAGATTGACATGTTCACCTCTGTTTCATCATGAGAGATGGGTACCAAGGGGTGAGCAAATGCCAAGTGCTGAAACATTTTTTTTTCTCATCAAAATGTGATGAGTACAGGGTTTGATGAGTTCTGAAGATGATGAGTACTGAGGCATGACTGTGGATACTGAAGTATGCCTGTCATTGATTGTTGTTGATGGTAGCCTGCATGATGGACTGTGAAAATGAAGGTTTGCATGTAATTACAAAGCAAAGCACCTACTTGAAATACATTGTTTTCCCTTAAGTAGATGAGAAGGTAGGGTAGTCAGAGCTCACAGGTAGACCTAACTAGGGACTTACTGACATTTAAGCTAAAGTCTGATGACACCAGCAAGTGTTAAGAGGAGAGAGATAACCTACCTTTATAATAGTGATGTTCTATAGACCAAAGGGAGATTGAGTTCAAGTTTCAGATGCTACCTAGGGCAAAGGATTCAATTCCCTGAAATACTTAAGAATGTTAGAAGTAATAATGGATGACATTTCATTTGCCTCTTTTTTATGTGCTTTTCTGTTTTCCAAATTTTGTACAATGAGTTACTTTTGTAATAGATGGTGTCAGTTTACTTTTTAAATTGTTTTTTGAGGGAGAGAGAGAGAAATATCAGTTTGTTGTTCCACTTATTTATGCATTTGTTGGTTGCTTCTTGTATGTGCCCTAACCAGAGGATCAGCCTACATACAACCTTGGTGTATTAGGACAATGCTCTAACCAACTGAGCCACTTGGATAGGGCTCAATGGTATTAAATAAAGCATAAATTAAACTTCTTAGAATGTAAACATCCATTGTATGATATCAACCTTGGGGTTTTTATGGTCAGACAATTCAGCCTTACCCATCTGGCTTCCTCAGAAGGTCCTAAGTAGGGAGAGGAGGAGAGAGTTACCATCCTCTTGATGGTGCTAATTATTTGGGCAGCATGGGTGTCTTGGGCCCTGCAGAAAGAGTGTGACCGATGATGGCTCCAGAACTCCAATAATCTGTGTTTTCGACCTTGCTCCCTAAGGCTCATTGCTTCTTTACCACATTTTTGAGCTAGCCACTGGCCATATATGTTCAGATGACATCAGATACCTGGACTGAAGATCTCTGGTTTATAAATAGAAAAGTGAAGGGAACTCTTTAGAGATTTTGATCTATTATATTCAAATTATATGTAAATGGATCCTTTTGGAAGCAACATTTTTAAATAAAATATATTTTATTGTTGTTCAAGTACAGTTGTCTCAATTTTTCCCCCACCACTCCACCCAACCCAATCATCCCCACTTCCTACCCTTGATCCTACCCCCCTTTGTTTTTATCCATGTGTCCTTTACAGATGTTCCTGAAAATGCTTTCCCTCCCCCCCCCATTATCTCCTCCCACCTCCCCTCTGGTTACTGTCAGTTTGTTCTTAATTTCAATATCTCTGGTTATATTTTGCTTACTTATTTGTTTTGCTGATTAGGTTCCACTCATAGGTGAGATCATATGGTATTTTTCTTTCACCATCTGGTTTACTTCACTTAGCATAATGCTCTCCAGTTCTATCCACATTTTCACAAAGGGTAGGAGTTCCTTCTTTCTTCGTGCTGCATAGTATTCCATCATGTAAATGTATCATAGAGCAAAATTTAAGCTGAAACCTTAGTTGAAGTATAGGAATATATGAATATGGTTAAATGTCAACTTTTACAGATTAGGACCTATTCAATGACTCTACATATCCCAGTGTCCAAAGAAAATTGTTCTGTATGATCTTGTCTTACCCCGGTTGAGATTAATTAATGGCTTTCTTTTTTATGAAATGATGTGTTGTCACCACAATTAATTTTGGTTGCTCTTTTATGTGACTTCCATGCTGTGGTCCACCATGAGTAGTGGTGTTTGTCAACCAAAAATGAGTCATATGGGCGAGGTAGGGCAGTAAAACTGGAGGGACAGGAAAGAGATGAGGCTGTTTTGGAGTGTAGAAAGCTAATTTATTACATCAAGGCACCTAGTGAGTGCCTATTGGGTTCAGGTCTTGGTTGAGGTTGAGTCATTGTGAGGAGATACCTCCAAATATTTCTTGAAAGGGAGGGAAAGCCAAGTGAGCAAGACTGGAGTTACAAAGAACCCTATAGATGAGAGAGTCAGTTGACTTTATTTGGGGAGTCATAGTACTGGAGTTACCTTAAACCCAAAGCTAAGATGGAATTATTTAGTGATAATATGGAAGGATGGGGTGCTGATGCAGTTGCTAATACTGTGAGATCACAATCCTATTGCTTCCCCCACCTGTGAAACAAAATAAGAGCATTTGCTTCAGTGCTGGGAGGCCTTTCAGGGTTAGGACTTACTGGGTCTGACTATGCCACTCTGCTGGGGGTTGAGGTAGGGATATGCTTGTGAAAGCCAATAGCAGTTGAGGCAGGGAAATAGATTTTTACACAGAGATGGATAGGTGGTGCAATCTTTATCTTTGTCCTATATTTGTAACTCATCAGGTGGGAAACCATGGCTGAGGGAAAGTAAGTCATCAAGGAAATCTCTGGAGAGGAATATTACAGGCTTATTCTCCTGCTATTTAATTACCATGTGTTACTCTAAGAATGATTTATTTAACAGTGAAATAGCTCAATAGCCATCTTCAATGGCTGAAGATGACAACTTTTTTAATATCACAAATCCCACTGCAGTTTGATGTAACTGAATTACCTTGGTGGTTTTTCTAAGCATCCTAGAGCAAAAGTGATAAACTGTTGTCACACTTGAAGAGGGCATTTGCTCACTGTGGTTTGTGAGTCAGTGTGGTAGGCACTTAATATGATTAACTAATTAATCATGATGCTTTGAGCGGTACCCAGTCCCAACCAAACTGATCATGTAGCTTAGTGAAAGTGTAGATATGAGAGTGTTGCTCCTGCTTGCTGGTGGCTTCATCCCAGGGGTGATGAAGCAGCAGGAAAGTGTCCCTGGCCTGGTTGTGAAATTGCTGTGGGGAGACTGAGCAACTTTGAGGAATAGTATTACTACATTTTCCTTCATGGAGACATCCCCTTCTCTTGAATTTATACCACTTGAAAAAGATAACATTTGAAATGCTGGTTGGTGAGTTAAGGCTGTGTAACTGTTGTAAATTTTTTGCCATCTTGAAATTTATTGATGCTAGGTAAGATTACAAGAGCCCAAATGTTGGCAATTAGAGTTCTCATGCCTGTGAGAATTACACTTTACCCTTTGTTAATCCCTTTCTGTTACTGACTTTATCTCAGTTATATCATCTTTTGAGGTAAAAAAGGAAGGAAATATGTAGCATTGTGTCATTTACTTAAGTAGCATCCATTAAGAGCACATGATTCTTTATACCTTAAACTTGGGTTTACAGATTCTGGGCTTCTTTGAAAGCTAGAACTATTTGAAAAAATTAACTGCCTACACACACTACTTGAGGGTGAGAGCAATGCTTTAAACTTGTTAGAAAATCCATCAATGTCCAAAAATGTTGGTCCACTTTTCACATATTAATAAACATAGATGACATGATATAATGCATACTAATTGCTTTCCTTTTACCACCTCAGGGTGGGGCTCTCTTAAATATCTCATGAGTTCTAAAGCAACTTTTTAAATTTCCAGCTCCCCCAAAGCAAGAAGATACGTAGCTGAGTTTCACTTTTGTCATAAATTGATACTGATATGCAGCTTACATAATTACATTGGGAGAAGAGGACGTGCTTGATTGGGATGGCACTATGATGTTTCAGAAAAGCTGAGAACTTGAGAAATATTTGTATCAAGGCACAGAGGGAGGCACTGTGAAAGCGTCAAATTTCCTAAGCACCCTGCTGGTAATTTTTAATGCCTGTTAATTTTATTAAACATTCAAAATAAGAAATTGAATTTTGGGAGATCCAAGACCTAGAGGAGTAGGTGGAAGCTACACTAACCTCTTCTCAGGACCAAAGTGGAATTACAACTAAATTAAAGTTATCCTGAATAACTAACTGAACAGTAGCTGGAGAGAAACCTTACCAGGGACAGACATAATAAAATACTTCACCACAACATGAATGTTAGAAAGTGTGAAGGAGGTGCAAGAGGGCTGGCTGGGCTCACAAAGGCAGGAGCTGAAGTGTTGGAGGGTTTATTCAGCAGCCAGAGGGTTTCCCCTGAGAAGTGTGGGGTCTAAACTGCAATCTGAGTTCCCCTACCTAGAGCACCAGAACTGAGAAAGGAACCCAGATGACATCCAACTGTGAAAAGCAGCAAGGTTTCTGTCCATCAGGGACAGATGGCTAGAGATGGAGAGAACCTCTTAAAGGGTCAACACACAAAATTTCATTTGTAGCCTCTTAGTGTGGGCTGCAGAAGAGGAAGGGAACTGTGGACTAGAGACATGTGAGGAGAGTCTGGGGTTGGTGGCTCAGGGAAATAATTGAAGGATCAGCTGCCAGGATCACTGTGCTCAGTCATTCCCCATAGTACAAAAGCCATCTTTCTCAGGTAGAGCACTCCCCTCTAAGTGCCATCAGCCTGAGGGGAAGTGATAGCTCTGCCCATAGGAATCACTCTCACCCCACCCTGTGGAGCTAAAGCCAAGCTGCCAGAAGAGTACAACAGGAGGCTATTTCACAGACAAAGTCTATCAGAAAGCCTTTGGGTCTCTAGGAGTTCTAAGTTTAGGTGACCCTCCCCCAGGCCTGGTGCTGGTAAAAGCTAGCCTTGGTGTGCAGCCTGGTTGTTTCAGCATACACTTGGCCCAGCAAAGGTAGGCAAAAGCTGTGGATTGCTGAGAGCTCCAAACAGATTGGCCAGGGCCAGTCACAGGTGGCATCTAACATAGTCCTGTATAAGAATGAATGGAGATCTACCTAATAGATAGAAACAAATACAAAGAAGCAGCCAAAATGAGAAGACAAAGAAACAGGTCCCAAATGAAAGAATAATAGAATTCTCCAGAAGAAGAACTAGATAAAATGGAGACAAGCAATTTAACAGATACAGAATTTAGAATAATGATTATAAGGATATTCAATAGCATGAAAAAGGATATGGAAACAATAAAAAAGGAGTCAGAAATGAAGAATACAATACATGAAATAAATAATACACTAGAAGAATAAACAGTAGTTTAGATAGAGGTTCAAACCTGTGATTTGGAAGACAAGGTAGAAAAAACACTGAAAAAAAAAAAGAATTTTAAGAGATGAGGAGAGCTTAAGAAATCTTTGGGACAACATGAAGCATAATAACATTTGCATCATGGCAATACAAGAAGGAGAAGAGAGTGAGCAAGGGATTGAGAACCTATTTGAAGAAATAGTGACTGAAAACTTCCCTAATCTGGTGAAGGAAAAAATACAAAGATCCAAGAAGTACAGAGAGTCCCAAACAAGATGGACCCAAACAGGCCTATGCCAAAACACATCATAATTAAAATGACAAGGCTTAATGACAGGGAGAGAATCCTAAAATCTGCAAGAGAACAGCAGGTAGTTACCTGCAAGACAGTTCAAATTAGACTGTCATCTGATTTCTTAAGAGAAACATTTCAGGTCAGAAGCGTTTGGCATAGAATATTCAAGGTGATAAAAAGCAAGGTCCTACAACCAAGACTACTTTGTCCAGCAAGGCTATCATTTAAAATTGAGGAGAAATAAAGAGCTTCCCAGACAAGAAAAACATAAAGGAATTTGTTAATACCAGACCAGTACTGCCACACATATTACAGAGCTTACTTTTAGAAGAAAAAGAAAAAAAAAAGAGAAAATCATTTACAATAAACTGGATATAAATATGTATCTATCAGCAATCACCTTAAATGTATATGGATTAAAAGCTCCAAACCAAAAGACATAGAATAGCTGAATGGATAAGAAAACATGACCCACACATATGCTGTCTACAAGAGACCTACCTCAGGGCAAACTAAAACTAAAACAAAAAATGGATTTGCCTTTTGACCCAGCAATTCCACTGCTGGGCCTATATCCTAAGAACCCTGAAACACCAATCCAAAAGAACCCATGCACCCCAATGTTCACAGCAGTACAATTTACAATAGCCAAGTGCTGGAAGCAACCTAGGTGCCCATCAGTAAAAGAATGGATCAAAAAACTGTGGTACATTTACACAATGGAATTCTACACAATAGAAAGAAACAAGGAGCTCCTACCCTTTGTGACATCACCGGTGGAACTGGAAAGCATTATGCTAAGTGAAATAAGCCAGGTGGTAAAAGACAAATACCATCTAATCTCACCTTTAACAGGAACCTAATCAACAAAACAAATAAACACGCAAAATATAACCAAAGACACTGAAATAGAGAACAGGCAGACTGTGACCAGAGGGGAGTGGGGAGGGAATATCAGGGGAAGGGCAGTAGGGTTTGTAGGAACTAGTATAAAGGACACATGAACAATAACAAGGGGGGTGGGGTGGAGATGGGAGGGAAGTGGGGAGGGCGGGGGGGGTGGGCTGGGATGGGGGTAAAGAGCAGAAAACTCTACTTGAACAACAATTCAAGTTTTTAAAAAGGCCCAAAGTGAGTAGAAAGAATGAAATAATAATGATCAAAACAGAAATAAGAAAGGAAGACTACAAACAATGATATAAAAGATCAGTGAGCCCAAGAGCTCCTTCTTCAAAAAGATAAACAAGATTGACAAATGTTTACCTGACTCATGAAGAAAAGAAGAGAGAGGACCCAAATAAAGAAAATCATATTTAAAAGAGGAGAAATAACAACTGACACCAAAAAAATACAAAGGATTGAAAGAAATTTATTATGAACAGCTATATGCCAACAAATTGCACAACATGGACTAAATGGATAAATTCCTAGATACATACAATCTTCCAACTAAATCAGGAAGAATCAGAGAATCTTAATAAACAGATTATCCCTAGTGAAATTGATGCAGGAATCAAAAAACTCCCAGCAAACAAAAACCATAGACCAGATGGCTTCACAGGTGAATTTTACCAAACATTCTGAGAACTAACACCTCTCCTTCTCAAACTATTTCAAAAAATTCAAGGTGAGGGAAGCCTCCCAAGGCAATTTTACAAGGCCAGCATTATCCTATTTCCAAAACCAGATAAAGTCACTACAAAGAAAGAAAATTAAAGGCCAATATTCTGATGAAAAAAGATGCTAAATCCTCAACAAAATATTCACAAATCAAATACTGCATTACATCAAAAAGATCATATGCAACTTCTGGCCAAGATGGAGGTGTAGGTAGACACACTGTGCCTCCTTGCACAACCAAGATAGGGACAACAACAATTTAGAGACAGAATAAGAACCAAAACTGACAGAAAATTGAACTGTATGGAAGTTGTACAACCAAGGAGTTAAAATAGAAACATTCATCCAGACCAGTAGGAGGGGCGGAGTTAGGCAACTGGGTGGAGAGAGGTTTAGGCACAAAGAGGGTGGGACCAGGTGCATAAGGCTTCCCAGGCATGCAAGACTGCAGTGGGCAAACCATGGGCTCACAGGCAGCAGTTGCCAGACCCTGGGTACAGGGTGGCAACCAGCAGACCCAGCAAGGTGATGATTGTGAAACAAAGCATTGTGCATAACCCAGGGTCCAAGCACTAGGAAATAGAGCCTAGGAGCACTGCTTGAAAACACCTGTGGGGGTTGAGGCACAGGGATAGACTCCCAGCCTCACAGGTGAGTTTGTTGGAGAGACCCATGGGATCCTAGAACATGCACAAGCCCATCCACATGGGAATTAGCATCAGAAAGGCCAGTTTTCTTGGGGGAAGCAGCAGAAGGGGCTGAAGTCCAATAGAGAACACAGCAAGCACCATTGCTCCCCCTCGGACCCTGCTCCCACATACAGCATCACAACCCAGCAACTGGGTTGCCCTACCCTGGTGAACACCTAAGGCTCCACCCCTCATACATAACAGGTACAAGAAGACAAAAAAAAAAAAAAATCCCAAACAGAAGAATAAATGAAAGCTCCATAGCAAATATAAGTAAGTGACCAAGAGATAGCCAACCTATCAGATGCACAGTTCAAAACACTGGTGATCAGGATACTCACAGAATTGGTTGAATTTGGTTGCAAATTAGATTAAAAAAAATGAAGGCTACACTAAGTGAAATGAAGGAAAACACACAGGGAAGCAATAGTGATGGGAAGAAAACTGGGTCTCAAACCAATGGAGTGGACCAGAAGGAAGAAAGAAACAACCAAACAGAAAAGAATGAAGAAACAAGAATGAGAGAAAAAAAAAGAGAGAGGCTCAGGAACCTCCGGAACATCTTTAAATGTTCCAACATCTGGATTAGAGGGGTACCAGAGGGAGAAGAGGAAGATCAACAAGTGGAAAACTTATTTGAACAAATAATAAAGGAGAACTTCCCAATCTGGCAAAGGAAATAGACTTCCAGGAAGTCTAGGAAGCTCAGAGAGTCCCAAAGAAGTTGGACCCAAGGAGAAACACCCCAAGGCACATCATAATTACATTAGCCAAGATAAAAATGAAGAAGAGAATCCAAGAAGCAGCAAAGATAAGGAGACAGTAACCTACAAAGGAGTTCCCATCAGACTGTCAAATGATTTTTTGAAAGAGATCTTGCAGGCAAGAAGGGGCTGGACAGAAGTATTCCACGTCATGAAAGGCAAGGACCTACATCCAAGATTGCTCTATCCAGCAAAGCTTTTATTTAGAATGTAAGGGTAGATAAAATGCTTCTTAGATAAGATCAAGTTAAAGGAGTTCATCATCACCAAACCCTTATATAAACTGTTAAAGGACTTACCTAAGAAAAAGAAGATAAAAAACATGTATAGTAAAATTACAGGAAACTCACAATTATTAACAAACACACCTAAAACAAAAGCAAAAGCAAACTAAGCAAACAACTAGAACAGGAACAGAACCACAGACATGGAGATCACATGGAGGTTTATCAATAGGCGAGTGGGAAGATAGAGGGGGAAAAGGTGTGGAGAATAAGTAGTGTAGGTGGTAGTAGAAAACAGACAGGGTGAGGGTAAGAATAGTGTGGGTAATGTAGAAGCTAAAGAACTTATGACACATGGACATGAACTAAAGTGGGGGGATGTGGTTGGGAGAGGGTGTGCGGGGTGGAGGGGAATGAAGTGGGGGGTATTGGGACAACTGTAATAGCATAATCAATAAAATATATTTTAAAAAAGAACTAAAAATGTTCTTTCATACATATGAAAATTTTTTTAATGTGTCAGCTGTGATAAAAAAATAAATTCTATACTGATATATATATATATAAAAGATGATATGCAATGATCCAGTAGAATTTATCCCAGGAGTGCAAGGTTGGTACAACATATGCAAATCAGTAAATGTGATTCATCACATAAACAAAAGGAAGGATAAAAACTACATGCTCATATCTGATAAAAGTATTTGATAAAATGCAGCACCCATTTATGATAAAATCTCTCAGCAAAGTGGGAATAGAGGGAACATAACTAAATATAATAAAGGCCATATATGACAAACCCACTACCAACATCATACTCAGTGGGTAAAAAGTAAAAGCAACCCCCCTAAGATCAGGAAAAGATGGAGGGATTTCCACTTTTACCTCTCTTATTCAACTTAACAATGGAAGTCCTACCCATAGCAAACAGACAAGAAGAAGAAATAAAAGGCATCCAAATTGGAAAAGAAGTAAAACTGTTTTTATTTGCAGATGACATGATACTTTTCATAGAGAACCTCAAAGTTTCCATGAAGAATCTATTAGAACTGATAAATGAATTCTGTAAAGTAGCAGTATACAAAATTAATATCCAGGTTTTTGAAGGACTACAGGTCAAGGTGTAGGCGTAGTTAACATGGCTCACTTCCTTGCACAACCACAGCCAGAATTTCACTTAAATTACAGAACAACTATCACCCAGAATCGTTAGAAAATTGCACTACATGAAAGTTTGACAACCAAGGAATTAAAGGAATCACGTTCATCCAGATGCATAGGAGGGGAGGAAACAGGGATGCAGAATGGGTGGTCCCACACTTATGTGCAGTACATAAAAATCAGGAGGGATACCTTGGGAGTGAGGGATCTGAGTCCTACAGCAGACCACACAGACCAGGGTTACTGTGCCAGAAGAAAGTCCCCATAATTTCTGGTTATAAAAACCAGTAGGGGTTGGGGTAGTGGGATAAACTGCAAGATTCTAGGCGCCTACTATTAATGGGCCTGCAGTGGACTTAGGACTTATGCAAACTCACTCCCTCTGGGCTCCAGCACCTGGCAGCAGCTGGAAGGGCACTAGTGGCATATAGGTAGAAACTGAAGTATCCGGAATTAAAGCTAGTACAGGGAGGCAGCTTTCTCCTGACAAAACTCCAAAGGTCAGGCAGTGGAATTGTCCCATTTCTGAGCCGTCCACCACACAGAGGCACACGGTGTCGACATCATACCTGAGATTCCATCAACCTGGCTCACATGGGTTACCCCACTGTGGTGGTGAACAACTTATGGGTGTGCTTTTCTACAATATGCCACACTACTAAGACACAGAGTCAAAGCAGCTGTACCTAAAATATAGAAACAAACACAAATTGACTTCTGAGGCTTCTTATGAGGTTGCCAAAATGAGGAAACAAAGAAATATGGTCCAAGTGAAAGAACAAATCAAAACTCTAGAAAAAGAACTAAACAAAATGCAGATAAGCAATCTATCAGATGCAGAGTTCAAAACACTGGTTATTAGGATACTCAAGAAACTCAGTGGGTACTTCACAATATAAAAAAGACCCAGACAGAAGTGAAAGTTACACTAGGTGAAGTAAAGAAAAAAATTCAGTGAACCAACAGTATAGCGGATGAAGCTGAGAATTAAATCTATGAATTGGAATGTAAGGAAGAAAAACAAAAGCATTCAATTAGAAGAGTAAGAAAAAAGAGAATCCAGAAAAAAAAAAAAAGGATAGGTTAGGGAACCTCTGGGACAATTTCAAACTTACCAACATTTGAATCCTAGGGTGCTGGAAGGAGAAGAGAAAGAGCAATACATTGAAAACTTATTTGAAAAAATAATGAAAGAAAACTTCCCTAATTTGGCAAAGGAAATGTGCATACAAGTCTAGAAAGTAGAGAGTACCAAACAAGATTGATGCAAAGAGGACCACAGCAAAATACATCATAATGAAGATGCCAAAGTTTAAAGGTAAAGAGAGAATCTAAAAAAGCAGCAAGAGAAAAGCAAATAACCTACAAAGCAGTTCCCATAAGACTGTCAGCTGATTTCTCAAAGAAACTTTGCAGGCTAGAAGAGACTGGCAATAAGTATTCAAAGTGATAAAAAGCAAGGACCTATAATCTAGATTACTCTATCCAGCAAAACTATCATTTAGAATAGAAGAGCAGATAAGGTGCCTCCCAGACAAGGTAAAGCTAAAGGAGTTCATTGTCCCAAGCCCTTATTTGATGAAATGTTATAGAAACTCATTAAGAAAAAGAAGACCATCAAAACTATGAACATTAAAATGGCAATTTACAAATACCAACAATTGAATATAAAAAACAAACTAAGCAAACAAGCATAACAGAAACAATCATAGATATGGTGATTAAAAGAAGATTATCATTTGAGAGGGAAAAGGGAAGG
>PVIA01014299.1:0-27686 GCA_004024845.1 Tonatia bakeri
ATATTTAATTCTAACGTAACAAAGCAATCATTGTCAATGCTGATAGCAAGTTTGTTTAGACTCCCTAGGATAATGATATCAAAGCCAGAATACAACATTAGTAAAATGTCTATGCACATGCTATTTTTTAGTTATGTTACTTTTCTGGCAGAAATAATGAAATTACATTTTTCTGGTAGTCTTTCTGGTTTACCACCATTCCCCTTTTTATTAATCAGATTATTCTCATACAATTTGACATTTTCTTGATAAGTCTTGATCATATAGAGAAGTTATGCGAGCAGTGCTTTCTGACGTATTGTCAGAATTGATGAGCCATCTACTATGTAATTTTTTGGTCAGCCTTCATGTTTTAATTTTTAAAAATTTTATTTATTCATTTGAGGGTGGGGAGAAAGAGAAAGAAAGAGAAACATTGATTTGTTGTTCCACTTATTTATGTATTCATTGGTTGATTCTTATATGTGCTGGCTGGGGATTGTACCTGTAACCTTGGTGTCTAGGAACCATGCATTAAATAACTGAGTTACCTGGCCAGGGCAGTCTACATGTTTTAATGTGTTCATTTTTATCAGTGGCCTCACTGATTTTAATCAGCAAATGTCATTTTTTTATCTGCACCTGAGTACATGTTTTCATTGGTTTAGAGAGAGAGGAAGGGAGAGAGAGAAACATCCATGCGAGAGAGAGGCATTGATTGGTTGCCTCCCTTATGAGCCCAGACTGGGGATTGTACTCACCCGGATCAGGGACTGGGATTCAAACCCAAAACCTGAGTGGACTCCTTGACCAGGAATCGAACCAACAACCTTTTGGTTATGGGAAGATGCTCCAGCCAACTGAGCCACACTGGATAGGGCCAAATATCATTTTTAATAATTAAATCAAGAATGATAATAAAAAAAGATGATATGTATCAAAGTAAGTCATTTCTTCTGGGACTCAAAGATATTTAAAATTTTTTTAATTGAGATGTAATTGACATATATAGCATTATATTAATTTCAAGTATACAACATGATTCAATAGTTGTGTGTATTGCAAAATGATCACAATAAGTCTAGTTAACATTTATCACTATACATATCACAAGTTTTTTTTTGTGATGAGAATTTTTAATATTTCCTCTTAGAAACTTTCAAATATACAAGACGGTATTATTAACTATAATGACCATGTTGTGCATTATATCCCTGTGCTTATTTACTTTACCACTGGAAGTTTGTACCTTTTGACTCCCTTCACCCATTTTACACCCTTCTAGCCCCCACTCTGACAACCACCAATCTGTTATCTATGAGTTTTTTATCTTATTTCACTTTTTTGATTCCACATGTAAGTGAGGTCATATGGTATATGTCTTTCTGTTTGATTTATTTTACTTATCATAATGACTTGAAGTTCCATTCATATTATCACCAATGGCAATATTTCATTTTTTTGTGGCTGAAGTTATGTATATATGTATATATATTCATATATATATTCACAATTTCTATATCTGTTCATCCACTGGTAGACACTTAGGTTTTTTCATATCTTGGCTATTGTAAATAACATTGCAATGAACACGAGGGCACACAAATCTTTTTGAGGTGGTGTTTTCATTTTTTTGGATTAATACCCCAAAGTGAATCATATGATAGTTCTATTTTTAATGTTTTGAGGAACCTCTCCCTACTGTTTTTCATAGTGACTGCACCAATTTGCATTCTTATCAGCAGTGCACATAGATTCCCTTTTGTCCCTGTTCTCGCCAACACTGATTTCTTCTCTTTTGGTTAGTAGCTGTCTAACAGATGTGAGGTGATATTTCCTTGCAGTTTTGATTTGCATTTCCCTGATGATTAGTAATGTCCAGCATCTTTTCATGTACCTATTTCAAAGTCATTTCTTGAACTCAGGGAATTCAGGAACTGAAATTTGAACCTACCCTATTTTATACACTACTTCAACATTGTGGTATTTTTATTAACAGAGTTCAAGTTCTTCCACATCTTTCCCAACATGTGCCATGGTCATTTTTTTTTTTTTTGAATTTTAGTCATTCTAATAGGTATGTAGTGGTATATCACTGTGGTTTTAATTTATATTTCCCTGATGACCAATGATGTGCCTTTCATGCATTTTCTTTTGTGACGTGTCTGTTCAAGTCTTTGGTCAAATTTTTGTATTGTGTTACTTGCCTTCTTATTATTGAATTGTGAGAGTTCTTTATATATTATGGATACAAACTCTGTATCAGATATATGTGCTATGAATTTTGAAACATTTTTGACCATTGGAAATTACTGATAATCTTGCCACAGAACAGTTTCAATGTATCATTGAAATAAAAATAATGGCCTAGATGCTAAAATATAACACATCTGCTGTGATGTAGCTTCCTTGAGGATAATAGAAAAGTATAGATTAAATATACTTTTTGTCATCTCCAATGTTCATGATCTCAGATTTCAACCAAGGTGGCTGCCTACATGTTTCTCTTTTCAGTACTCTCTGAAATCTACTTTTTTTAAAAGTATATTTTTCAGACAGCTGCCAGTTGAGTGCGAGTTTCACATTCCAGGTTTTTTTTTTTTTTTCTGGCAGCACCTTTGAGATACATATGCTTCTAAATTCAGCTTCTGCTTTTTGCGCCATATGCTTGTTCCATTTTTAGGTATTAGAAATGCATTTTGACTGAATATGTGCATGATTAAGATCATGGAGTTTATTGGTGGAGTCAGACCCTCCAAACAGGAGGAAAAATAGAACTTGACCACCACCAACTTTTAAAAAGTTACTTAGAAACATTTAGCACCAAACACTTTACTGCCAGTGACTTTAATTTTTAGGCTACAGGAGTACTTGCTCGTTAGCTATTTCTCCTTGCGCCGTATCTACGAGTTGCTCTAAGCTTAACTTCATGGAGCAGAACAGAGACATCACTCTCAAGAGCCTGGAGAACAGGTGCTGAGGACAAGAGGCAGTTAGGATTCTCGAATGCTTCTAATGCCATTTGCTTCTGTTCTTCAATTCCACGTCGTCATCTGCTCTCACGGGATTAGAGGTTTGCATGATGCTCTTTGGTTCAGTGACATTGAGGAGGCATTTGGCAAAAGCATTAGCGGGACAGATTTGGTCTCACAATCCCACTAATGCTTAAAGATATTAAAGAACTCTCCCAATCTACTGGCATTGGAAGTAGCCTGTTCTAGCTAGAGTCATCTCAACTTACTTTGTTACGTAAACTGTAGAGTGACAGGTCAGTGAAAGTGTTTCTACTTTGAGGAGTTGCTGACTTTTCTAGAACCTGCATTTCTGGCCACGATTACTCTGGATATAGCGAGTCAATGGACAGTAAGCAAAGTATTCTCCAGATAATGAAGACTGATATCACGAGGTCCCTTTTTCCTATGTCATATACTTTAGGCAAAACAGAATTTCTTCAGCCTCACTCAGAGTATATGCATTTTCATATTAGACATGATTTTCACAAGGCTGGTTACCTGATTTCCTCATCCATAGTTATTAAAACAGAAAGGCAGGTGGGGTGGAGAGGGTCTCCTATATGCAGAAACATTGGTAGCAGAGACCACCATATAAAAAAAGAAAAAAGGACATGATTTCAAAGCCGAGGCTAATTTGGAACAATTTAGTAGAGTAGCAGCAAATCCCAGTGGACCCTGAGGATATCGCTGTGCTATAATGTATGCCAACAGTGTGATGGCCCTGCAATATAAAGAAATACTAAATTATCATCAGTGTTGCTTTTGTTCTTTGTTTGCAACAAAATTCTAGTTATATTTCAAACCAAAATGATTAAAGTTGTTACAGAGCAGTATTTCAGGCCTTGACCGCAGGAAGACTTTCTCCTGCTTTCTGATCTGGTAACTCTGTGCCCTCCCTCCACTCTCCTGCGCGCAGGTGCCCACGCACACACGAACTCTCTCAGCAGGACTCACCTGCTAAGGGCATTTCCTCTCTAAGAAAAACTGGTTTAGTGCTTCTCCTTTGAGCGCCTTTCGTTTGTACTCTGGTGCCATTCACAACCCCGCGGGGTAATTGCCTGTTTGTTCGCCCCTCTTTACCGCTGGACTGAAAGCTGTGCACTGATGCATGTGCCCAGCACTTAGCGAGGTAGCACCCGGCACATCACAAAGGCTTCATAAATAGTTTTTGAATAAATGAATGATGGAATAAATGGGAATGAATCCAAATAACATGTGGTCAAGATCAGTTTCTACAGTTCTTTGTGAAAGAAACATGCTCAAACTCTTTGCAAATGTGTACTGTGATGTTTTTGGAAATTTCTGTTATGAAACATTACAGTGGATAAAAGTTCAAAGTAGGGTGAGACTTGTTTTTCAGATGTGAAAAACAAAACAAAAACTAAAAAAGTGATAATAGGCATAAATATTCTAACATAATAGAGATGTTATGGTTTAAATGTATCTTTCCTTAAGAGTTTTTGTTTGATATTAAAATACCCACATCACATTGCAAAATTGGGTAGAGTATATTTTTGTAACTTAAAATTTTTTTTGAAAAATGATACTTAACAACTGTTAATAATTCACCATTGCCTTGGCTGATAGAAAACAATAAGGAATGTGTCATTTCACAGATCTAGTAACTAAAAAAATACTGTCGTCTGGAATAATGTGAACCCAGAAAAGAGAAGAAGCTTATTCCTGACAAATTTGCTAGTAATGAAAAATGGATGCTGGTAGATAGCGTTAGGTGATAGCACTAGATTTCAAAGTGCCATGTTCGAGTCACTGGACTTGGAAGCACAATGATATGTAGAAATGAAGAGGAGACCGGGTTTAGAGTGTAGTGGCAGGAATAAAACAGAAATTAAAAAGAAGGATTGTTGAACTGTGGATGGCGAATGAAAAAGATTGTGAGGTCTCTTCAGACTGAGATAATAGCTTTGAAATTCCTTTTATTTGTATGAGTGAGAACCCTAACCACTAGTACTATTTAGTTTTGAAGTAAAATTGGTAAAATACACTAACTACAAGAAGGGTCAGGTTAAACTGGGCATTTTTAGGTCAGCTCTGTGAGCCCTCTGGTTCAGCAGGCTGACTTCCACAGAAGGCTTTTCTGAGGGCTTCTCTTTCCTTCTGCCTTCCCCCTCCATCTGGCCTGTATCAACTCCGTCCTCCTGCTTTTTCATTTATCTTAGAACGTAACTGGGCCACTTAAGAACTGGGCTTTCTTCCAAAATAGGCTATTTGGTTGTAATCATTTTGACATAAGATTTAAGGCACTGAAGATAAAAAGGCACACTTAAAAAAAAACAGTGGAAATAATAGGTATGCCTGGGCCCCGCCCTCATGCCACCAATGGCAGGGTACCTTCCTGGGTTCTGGGATGAAGGATGGTTCTTGGAAAGAGAGAGGATGTTTGTTGTACGTATTGTGTTGCTTTGTATACAAAAGCTAAAAGTTTAATAGTTTGTTTTTAGACTGAAGAAAAATATCTTTCTGACAGAAATAGCTGCATCAAAATGTCATTTACGTGCTTTTTCCTGTTGTGCGTTAGAAAGTTAGGTAAGTGAGTAGCTGGTGTGAATTGCTCTGTGATGCTTGGACTTAAGAAAACACTACTTGTCTTTATTTCTATTACTCGTTAAATCAATTTTTGAGCCCTTCTTGCCAGGGCCGCTAAGGAATCTGTTATTATTGGGGTCCTTCCCAAACACACCACACACACACACACACACACACACACACACAGTGTTGTCCTGCCTCCCAGGGCTTAACCAGTCCTGGGAACACAGACAGGCCTGGTCCTGAACTGTCATCATGGTCGTCGTGGCTCCTCCTCTTCGCCCAAGCTGAAATGGCACTCCGCTGCGGAGACTGGAGAGCTCTGAGAAGCGCCCACCCGCAGTCCTCGTCCCTGCAGCCAGGCTCCTCAGTGCCAGCCAAGGGCCGCATGCTTTGAAGCCAGCCGGTAGCCACACCCGTGTATGGGCGCCCTGTTCAGTGGTCTGCTACCTCTGGGAGCTCTATGGGACAAAGGGCTGCTGGCTCCGCACCCCCCCCCAAAAAAAAAACACACACACACGCTCCTCTGGGCTTGACTAAAGAGACCAACCCACTGGCCTCACCAGTGTGCCTTTCAGGCTCTCAGTACCTCGATTCTGGAAGGACCTTTCTTGGCGTTTTCCTCCTGGAAGCTCTAAATGGACTAGAACCACAAAAGCCTGCTTACTTTTCCTGTACCTAAGAAGGTCTTAGTTGTTAGTAATGCAGCACATGATCTCTCATCCCCCAAGGATGGGCTGCGTATTTCCTTGGGGCAGCTTTTGCATTTAGTTTTCATATCCTGCTACATTAAATTCTCAATCATCCACATCCTGTCCACCCCAAGTTTTTGCAGGACTAAGCGTGGCATGTTATATAGCGTATGGATTTATACTCCTTGCAAGTGTGTGGCTGTCATATAATCTTATCGAAGATTGGGCTCTCTCTCTCATCTCTCCGTCTTGCTCACTGTCTCGCTCTTGCTCTGTGTCTTCCTCCCTCTTCATCCCTCTGTATCTACATCTTTCTCTCTCTCTCTCTGTCTTCTCTCTCTCTCTCTCACTCACACACACTTTTTAAAAACCTGAGAATATGTGTTTCATATAATCTCTTTTAGCAATCAAAGAGGGGTGGTGAGGGAGTCTTTATCTCATAGTGCTGATGTTATAAAGTTATTTACTGTTCCCCCAACGTTTTCACACACTAGAATCCGATGATAACATGATCCTGTTCCGGTGTGGAATTTAGCATACTCAGGTGCCTGTGGCAGGTAGAAGGCGTGGTTACCAGGAGACCCTTCTTATAAGATGACCACATTTGTGACACAGTGCACAGTGATGTGACAGCCTTTCCTTCTCTTTTTATTTAGTTTTCCAACCCCGTCTTGCTTAGCTTAAATCACACATTTAAAAATACTAACCCCCCTCTTTTACTTTAAGTTTGCCAAAGACATACAAATCTGGTCAGATTTCCTCAGTCAAAACTCACTGAAACTCCTGAAATTTAGTTTCAACTATCCGCCTGTTTTTCAGGGCAGTATGTTCCTTTAAAGGATGTCAAAAAGCACAAACAGCAAAAGTTAATATTTAACTTCTCTCCTGCATAATTATTACAGAGCCTGCAGTTGCCCTTTTAAATCACTAGATGAGACTTCTGTGTTGTTAAGGCCAGCTGCGCCAGCTGGCCAATCAGCAGGCCGAATGCTAGACTGTTGGAAATGGAGGTTAGGGGGATGTGAGGTTTTGATTTTCTCAAGGGTGATTTTTTTGTGTGTGTGAGCAAAAGGCTATTCAGAAGATTTAATTTTTGTTTCAAAAACTGACATTTAGTTTTTAAAGTTACAAGTGGAAAAGCCTAATTCTTTAGGCTTTTAAGTTAAGCTTCCAATTCTAATTTCTTTTTCTTTTATGTATAAGTCAGAGTATGCTTGGTAATAATTTTAAGGGGCCTTTGAATAATGTTTGATGCCATTTACAGAACTGATTAACTAAGCATTTAAATGGTGCTTATAATTTTAACATATTTATTTTTTCTTTTTAAGCACTTAAGTTGTGTCAAACAAAATATTGGATAGTAAATAATACTTTCAAATGTAATACATCAAATTTATAAGCACAGTGATCCTTAAGTTTTCTTAAATGTTCTACATATATAAAATTCAAAAAGAATGTATAGATTTCTGAGCAGGAAATCACTAGATTTTTAAAAATCTTAAAAGATTATATTGATAGTGATATTGATATTTAAATTTTAAAACTTATAGGGCATAAAAGACACACCTCCATTTAAGGAAGGCAGTTAACTTCTCCATTACCTGAGGCTGCTTGTGACCAGAGACTTCAGTCGGGACAAGCCCTGGAGCTGCAGAGACGCAGAGCACTTTTCATCTACCAACTGGAAAAACCACCAAATGGCAGCTAGTTCAGGGCTATTTCTCAATATACTGAGGTTACTGATGACCAGAGATTTCCATCCGGACACTGATTAGATTCCCCCTGATTAGATTCTGGTCAACCTGGATGGGATGCTTAGAAATTAATTTATATTTGCTCTCTCATGAACTTCACAAGAGGCATTTAGCCTTGCATGTTTTCTGTCCCTGGGTTTAGATTGTATATACATTATGAAGTTATTCTGATTACTCATGAAAGTCTCTGTACACCAAGTTCATTACTTGCATTCCTTTGATTCCTAGGTTATATAAATGACTCTTCCATTTAAGTCTAAAGACTAAGATTCCTGCCTTATTTCCACTTGAAGATGGAATCTTATATTCTTTTAACATTCTGAGGACCATACACCTATAACTTAAAATGACATAGATTGCATTTGGATATCTCACTATCTACCTCACAGCCACCTCTTGTGAAGTCATGGTTCTCACAGTTGTAAAAAGTGAAAAGATTTATGCATTTTTGTTATTTTCAGTTAAGCAAAGCTATGTAATAACTTTAGATTTTTTTTAGAAACATCTATCTGTCAGACACTGTGCTAGGAATACAATTATGGGTTCTTTCCTCATAAAGCATATGATAAAGTGAGGTTTATCATATCCTGTTGGTAAAACTTTGGAAATATAAAGGCAGATATTTATGTTTTGGGTCTGATTTCTGCCAATGAATAAACTATAAAAGGTCCTAATTTTCCACCTCTCTGGAGTGTAACTAATGCCTGTTCAGTTGGAGTTGCTGTAAAATTAACTTAAGGATTATTACTAGCAAAGGAACTAGAATTTGTGTCTGGTTACATCAAGAGTAACTTTGTGGAACAAAGGACAAAGTTCACTTCTAAATTCAGTCTATTTCCTATTCATCGGTGAACTTTATTTTTAAATAAAGCCATTCTGCCTTTTAAGATCTCACAATAAAGCTTGATCTTAAAGAGTGTGGTCAGCTCCCCTTGAAACCAGTCAGGAAACTGCAGTGAGTCACACATTACAGAAACCAGTTAGGCTGATTCCTGCCTTATGTCCACTTGAAGATATTTTTTGAATGAATATTTTATTGATCCAAAAGAGCTTCATAAAAATGATGTGTTTTGTTTCTTGATTGTCAAGAAAAGTCTTTAGAACTTATCCTAATCAGTCAAGATGGCTAAAAAATGTGTCCTTATTTCAATAAATTTTAGGTCATGGAATAGTATATACATTTGGGTTTATTGAGTTCAACTCATGGTAACACTTGTGAAATAGCGGTCTCTCACCACTGCCCTCAAAGCACATCACATCAAGGAACATTGAAGTGGTTGCTAGTACACTAAATGGACAAGTAGTTAGGCATAAGAAAATACTAGTTTCCTCTTCAGTCATCCTCACTTTTAAGTCAGTGTTGAGGCTGAATTGGAAATTCAGACAGTAGATGCTTACCTGTATTTGATGTGACCCAAGAATGATTCTCTGCTGGAGAAAAGAATCTTTTTCAACAAAATATTTGAGGGGTACATATGAATCTTTGAGGGTGATAAAATCTCAGGATGATCTTCTTGGACGCTGTGACTACTGACACATTCACAAGATGGTGTTTTTTTCTTTTCAAGGAAAGCAGATGGAATTAACAAACTCTATTATCTGCTATTCTTAGGCAAGTTAAACCACAATCTGTGTTCCCATTCCCAGAGGATGAACAACTTTGGTAAAAGAGGTATAAATTTTCCTGCAAATGTTCTGCTAAAATTTTCTTTTTAGAAATTATATTCACTTGTTTCTATTTATTTTAGGACAGAGGTTAAGGTTTATTCTCTTTCCCGAAGATGAAAGAATGATGTGATTAAATGTCGCTACTGAGCAGTGAGTTCTCTGTCTTAGGGAAAATAGTTATTCTCTTTGGGATAGTCTATTGGTCGCTCCTACAGCAGTTGCCTTTGGGCTATGAGTGAAACTCTGCCACATCAGCTCAAAGCCTAGAAATTTTGGGTACATTGAAAATCCAATCTTTTGTAGAGAGTTAGAAGCAGCATGAGTTATAGCAAAATCTTGTATTTGAGAGAGACATTAACAACTCTTAGCTGTTCTCTGTCTCTTTATATAATGAAATTTCCAGAATCAAAGAATGGTCCAGCCCAGAGAGAAAAATCATTTCGAGTCTTTGCGGTTCTGTCATAGGGAGTGAGGGAATCAAGTCCTGCCAGTCAGATCGAGCCTGATAGTGGCTGGAGCGACTGACAGATGTAGAAGGCAGCACCTACCTATACTTTGTTCTCTAGGACAATATACAATAGTTTAGTAAGCCATGGGGCTTAAGCATTACAAAAGTGCAGCATCCACAATATACCGTAGTTGGTGCCTGGAAAACATTTGCTATTTCAAGGCTTGATAGAGGTGCTGGCATATGCCCTCCTTCATCTAAATGTAATATATGGCATCTGCTGGGGTATCATAGAGAAAAATCTCTGGAGCTGAGGGAGCCATTGTGTAATAGTTAGGCTTAACTCTCCATATGGGAGCAAGATAAGTCAGTTATGATATTTTTACAAAGTGAACCTAAAATTACAAGCTAAATGCTGACTATGTTTGATGATAGGAAAGAATTCACATTTAGATTCCCTGTCAGATGTGTGTCCTTCTGTCAGCTCTTTGCAGACATAAAACCTCATTGCAGGAGTGCTGGAGGCTCATTTTCACCTAGCTCAGCAAAAATGTGGAAAATGACTACCCTCTCCTGTTTGTTTTATATTCCCTTTAAGAATAAACAGCATCTGTCCAAACAAACTCAACTTGTAAAAACCAGCAAATCAGGAAACTGTTTCTAATCATTGAAATTAGCTCTTAGAATTCTAAATCTGGAAACTACATGTTATTATCCAACGAGAAGCGGTCACGACCATTCGGTCGTGCACGGTCATTTGCAACAGCCGCTGCTCTGCAAATCTGATTTACCAGTTCACCCAAACCCCTATTTATACGTGTCACATTTGCATGCATAAAATTGAACATCTTAATCCAAATCATGCTGCCAGTGTGTTTTGGAAATAGGAATCATGAAGTTTTTGAGAGGGCTTTTAAAATTTATTTAATATGTCATAGAACACATAGATGGAAAGATAATATAGTTTTACTTTAAGAAAGTCATTTGGCAATCAAAACAACAACTCATTTGAGTTTGGCTTATTATTCTATTGGCCACTATTAACAAAATTTGTGGTCTTGGATTTCTTCCTAGTTGTAAAGAGTTTTTGTTAGTGAGTCTTTGTGTTCTCAAGAGGCTGTTTGTTTTGCTGTAAACTAGCCCATCACTACCAAAAGTAGAATACCAAACTCTTTCAGTCCACCATCTTAATAAGTCCTCACCTTTGTGTCATTAATAATAAGGATGAAAATAACTACCTTGTGTTTTTAGAGAACCTTAAGGTCTAGTCACATCTGTTATCTCATATGGTTTCCTCAAATGAAATTGATAATATAACTAAAGCAGATATTTTGAAGGAAGAAATTGAAGCCTAGAGAGGTGGCTGGTACAGGGTTGAAAAGTTAAAGGTCAGCACAGACGGAGGACCCCACCTTCTAGTTCTGCTCATAAAGGTCTTACAGGGAGCTAGCATGGGGTCTTGAAAGGGTTAATGATGGTAGATGATTAATCCTACTCCGGCTATAAGCCAAGCTAATTTCATAGCCACAAGTATGGATTCAGAAATCTAGCGGCAAGAAGTGCTGTTGATAGGCAGAGGCGAGGGAAGCAGGATGAGAGATGCAGCCTGTGACCAGGAACTTGGAGACGGGGTTCGGACTGAGAAGTCTGCTTCGGTGACCTGATACTGATGTGGCCAGAAAGGCTCTGTTCCTACCTGCCTCCTCTCCCTTTTCCCGAGGTTTCTTTTTCTCTGCCATTTCATGCAACCCCAATGAATCTCTCCCTTTATGATTTCTGAACTTTGGAGGTTGTACCATGCATTTTGATACTTGATCAGAATTCTAGAATTTGGGAACTGAAGTTTACGGCTCATCTAGCCAGACCCTTTGTTCAAACGTGATTGGATTGAGGAGACTGCAACGTTTGAGATGAAACAACTACAATAGTAGGCCTGTTTCAAATCTCTTTCTATTACATGATTATTCTCCATTGTGTCATTGCGATAAGCCAATCTCCACACCAAGAATTTAAGCTCTTTGAGGACAAGGACTTCCTAGATCTCTCCATGACAGCTACACAGTGCTGAGTACATTCCAGTGTCATGGAAGTGTGTGTCAAATTGACCTTGGAGCAGAAGAGTTCTGCTAGCTGTGCTGTCTGTGGCTCCCTCCAGCCTCGTAGGGGGCTGTTTGTCTCAGTTTGAGAAATCTCTTCTGGCTCTGCCGTGAATGTGCTTTGGCGGTGGCCACTGGGGGTGATGGGTACAACAAGTGCTAATGCCACAGGCTTGCCCTCACTGACCCAGATAAATGGTCATTAGGACAACATTCTCCTGAGCCCTCTGTACCTCTTTGAAATATTGACTGTGTAGAGCATGAATTGATAGAGGAACTCCTTTAAGAGACAAGGCATTCGTGATTGTTCTATTTCAAGTATATTCCAAGGAGCTTCTTGAGGCCCATTCATTGTTCCTCCCAGGGTGCCTCACAGCAAGCATTTCTGTTTGCAGATAAATCAAGAAAGCCAGAGCTGTTAGGTTTTCTAGCTAAGGCAAATGGATTGAAAACCTGCAAATTAGATGATCAGAAGGATGATGGGGCCGGAGGCCTTTTTTCTGCATCTTTGCCTTTGCCAGATGTGTGTACCAGGAGCATCCCGGCCTGAGCATAAAGAGAGCAGACCCTCACTGGGTCACTTTAGTGCAGCAACCTCGGCACAGGCCCGGAATCAAAGTCAGGCTGCAGAACCTCCTCTAACAGAACCTCCCTCAAGAAAGTGCTGTTGCAAAAGCAAAATAATTTCCAGTTGTATCTTGAAGTTGTCTGGTGCAATATCATGATGTTCAATACATACTGTGGACATTTTTTAAATGGGGAGAAGTTATATAGGGATAAACAGAAGACCTGTTTGAACAACTACATTTAAAGCCTAAAAAGATCACCTACATAAAATTTTGTTTTCCTTCTTTGTAGCTGTGTCCGTATTCTGATACTGATGAGTTTTCTTTTTGAATTGGAGACTTAGCCATGCTGATTAGTAAAATTACTACGTATTCTGTGATTTTTATGCTATGAATTTCTCATTTTCACTAGATCTATAATTTCGTGTGTGTGTGAGTGTGTGTGTGTGAGAGAGAGAGGGGGAGAGGGAGAGAGAGATGGTCATTAGCATGTCTATAAGAAAATCTATTTGTGGCTGGTCAAATGAAACTTGCCACTATGCTTAGTTTTATTTTGAGTACATGTATTTATTATACTAATTTTTCCATTTTTATCATAGCATGGTTGCTATGTTGTTCAAGGGTTTAGTTTGGTATTTGGGTGCTTAGATGTACAGTATGGTAGGAGAAGAGTGCCTGGTATATGGCAGGTAGTAGGTATCAGTATGTGTGCACTGAATGGACTAAATAAATAGAAGAGTGAGTGACTCCAGAGCATACCAGAAAACCTGGAATAAACCAGCTAGTGACCTATTTTAGAATCATAGAATGTTATAGTTGAAAGTGACATTAGAGTTACTTATCTAGTTAGGAGATATCAAATAAATTAGATCTGTTTGCTCTAGAAAATCTTTTAAGAGAGAGATTTGGAGTATTAGGGAAGATACTAGATTTGCATTCAGTTAGATGATCTGGGTTCCACAGCCAGCTTCCTATTTGCTTTTTTGTATGCCCTTGGATGTGTTACTCAGTTTTCCCCCTCTAAAGTAAAGAGAAAACAAGAGAATGGATGTAAATTATGGGGTTCCTGTATTAAATCTGCCTGGCAACCTTCCTCACTACTAGCAGCAGACGACATATTCCTCCTGACCACAGGGCATGTGGCTAGGTAACCTGACCTCATCTGAACACAGTGGTCGGCCTGGGAGGCAGAAGCATGACTGTAGCAGTTCTGTGGGACTCCTCAAACCAGAGCTGACAAGGCCCTTCCGGCTGGTACAGTGTTGCTGTAAGGATTTGAGCTTGGACCATTGTCGGGGAGAATAAGATGACAGCCAATTGTAGAGCTATGGGGCATGCTGGGCTTAGGTTCTTTGGTCCTAACGCAAATCTAACTTTTATTTTCACAGCAGTTTTCCTTGTTTTTAACCTCAAAATTGCTGCTTAGGGTTTTAGGTAGTAGATTAGTTTGCTCAGCTACCATAACAAAATACTACAGTCTGGGTGGCTTAAACCAGGTGTCCCCAAACCCCGGGCCAAAGACCAGTACTGGTTCATGTCCTGTTAGGAACTGGGCTGCACAGCAGGAGGTGGTGGTGGACTAGAGAGCAAAGCTTCTCTTATTTATAAATAAATAAGAGTATTTATAGTTGCTCCCCACCATTGATGTTACCATCTGAGCTCTGCCTCCTGTCAGATCAGCGGTGGCATTAGATTCTCACGGCAGCACGGACCCTACTGTGAACTGCGTGTGTGAGGGATCTAGGTTGCGTGCTCCTCATGAGAATCTAATGCCCGATGATCTGAGGTGGGGCTGAGGCTGTGATGCCACTGCTGGGGAGCAGCTGCAGATACAGATTGTCATTAGCAGAGAGGTTGGACTGCACAGAGAACATAATAAATCAATTGTTTGCAGACTCATATCAAAACCCCGTCACCGAGTGGCAAGTGACAGTTGAGCTGCATCTGGTGGCAGGCTTTGCTGTGGCAAGTGAGTTGATATACTTCAGTTGTGCAGCTGCACCTGGTGGCAGGCTTTAAGTCAGCATCTGACACTTACTTTAGTCCACTTGTGGCCTGCCCGTTATTTCATTTACCACTTCCATCTGCGCCTCTTTTCCTCAGAGCACATGGGCTTCAGTCACAGTTTGGGTAAGCTCACATGCTAACCCTAGCATGTGGTGAGTTGTATGATTGTTTCATTATATATTACAATGCAATAATAATAGATGTGAAGTGCATAATAAGTGGAATGTGCTTGAATCATCCGGAAATCAACCTGCCCCCAACTGTCCATGGAAAAATTGTCTTCCACAAAATTGGCCTCTGGTGCCAAAAAGTTGGGGACTTCTGGCTTAAACAACAGAAGTTTATTTTCTCAGAGTTCTAGAGGCTAGAAACTCATGATCAAGGTGTTGGCAGGACTGGTTTCTTCTGAGGCCTCTGTCCTTGACTTGCAGGTGGCTGTCTTCCCTCTGCACCTTCACACGGTCTTCCCTCTGTGAGTTTCTGTGTCCTGATCTCTTCTTATAATGATTGGGAAAGGAAGGGGAAAGGAGAGGAAAAGAGAAGGGCAGGGAAGTGCTTACTCGACTGACAGCGACACAAATGGTTTTGTAACCAGTGCTGATTCTTTCTGTCCTGGCCGCTTGAGTGAGCTTTTCAGCTACTCCCTGGCTCTCTGCATTTCACTTACCTTTTTTTTTTTTTTTTGTCAAAAGTATTGTATTTACCATGGCAAGATGCATATAACTTAAAATTTTTCCATATCACTAAGTATACCACTAAGTGATAATTATTATATACATAATACTGTGTAACCATCACAACTGTCTGTTTTCAGACTTTTTCATAATCCCAAATGGAAGCTCTGTATACATTAAACAATACTGCCCTGCACCCAAACCTCTAATCCACTTTCTGTTTTTATGAATTTCCCTAGGTATTTCATATACTTAGATTTTTATTATCTATGTTAATGGCATGTAAAATTTATGAGATCAAAACAGTTAAATTCTTCTAGTTTGGGGATTGTAGACTAAATCAGACCCAGGCCAAAGACTGGTGATTCAGTTCGGTACGAGTCTATACAGTATTCAATGGATTTTGAATTGCATCTTGGTAATGGGATTAAAAAAAGAAAGGTTTGGCGACTATTTACAGAAGAGTTGTTATAAAAATACTAACCGACCGACACTTACTTGAGCCCCATCAAGGTCTGATTTGAGTTTGCATCAAGGTCTGTTTCCTAAAAGTAGCACATACACCAAAAAAAAAAAATTCCTGTGATATCAAAAACTGATATAATAAATTAAAAAACTCCATTTTAAAATTTAATTTTACTTACTTTTCATATAAGCAATGCATCTCCCTTACCTTGAGTTTTCAGCAATCTGTTCTGCACGGACTCCATGTGGCGTCCTTCTGCCCCTCTCGGAGGTCCTCTTAGGCAGGATCTAAGTGACTTCAGACCAGCTCAGGCCACAGGAAGTGCTCCAGGTCCTCGAACAGACAGTGCTGGGAGTCCCCCCCAGTCTAGGAGAGTCACTTCGCCCTCCCACTGCTCCCTCAGCTCTTGTTCTTTCAGCTCTTCCAAGCAGGACTCAGACATACGTCCACCAGGTACTCCTAACTGTGAGGGCAGAGGCGAGGCCTTCTGGACGGTCCTGTTGAAGCCACTCTCTCTCCTGACATGAACTACAGGGAGATGCCCCCACCACCTCCACTCATCCCTGTTATGTGTGAGAAGGGACACACAGAACAGCACTCTCCCAAGAAATCTTCCTCAGAAACTTTTAGTTTTTGTTTTCTTAACCCTTCATTTTGAATGTGAGGGCTTTTTAAAAAGACTCACAAAGCTGGTTGTTAAATGTTCTTTTATAAATTTGCGTGTGGGCCTAGAACCTCAAGTTGGAATTTTATGACCATTACCTCTTGGTATCTCAGTTGAAACTTACAAATTTGACAAATTTTCTTTAAAAAGTGCTTGGTAAATTGTGAAGTACTACACAAACGTAGGGAATTAACTCCCTTTGCCCTAAAGTAGAACACAGACTGAATTGAGACAGAACAGAGAATAAAATGTGGCTGTCCTTCTTGAAGAAGCAAAGATTTGCAAGAGATTTACCTTGTGTATTAGTCTTTATGACTTTGTTTTGTGTCTAGGTAATACATACCTCGTCACTTAGTTAAGGGAGAATTGTTAATAATACACAGCTTCCAAATTGTGCTGCTCTCCTAACTAAATGTTTAAATGGCAGTAATCAAACAGTAGGGGACAGACATCTGAAATGGAAAATCAGAGTTGTCCAGGAAGCCAGCATTACTCTCTTTTACTTTAGGAAATACACACCACGTCCACACACTCGGTGTAGGTTTTGGGGGTTGTGTTACTTTGCCAGGGTGCACAAACCAATGGGCTGTCCTGTACTCCACTCAGAGAAAAGCCTTCTCCACCCAGGGGTTGCAGAAGTTGTCAGAGAAAAGTAGCGATTCTGTGGGAAGCTGCTGTCAGCACTCGGAAGCTACAAGTCTGCGTTGATCCATTTAGTTCATTCGGCAGTTATTTACTGAACACCTACTCTTCCCCAGGCGCTTATCTACAGCGGTGAACTAAACAGACAGAACTTGCAGTCTAATGGGGAAGCAAACATCAAACATTTAAATATGCGAGTGCAAATTGTGCTAAGTGGCAAGAAAAAAAATGACACAGAGTGGGAGGGCAAGGACCTCCTACCTTTGTTTGGGGGTGGGAAGAAGGCTTTTGACCAAGAATAAAAATGGTGGGTTTTACTATTTGTCCCTGTTTGCAGTTCACATGTATTTATAATTAAACAGCAGTAATGAGAAATTCTAAATGAAGTATTGCATTTGATTAGAACATAGTGTTTTCCTGGGGAACGACTCAAGCCTGTTCTTCCAAAATGTTCTCTTCTTCAGATGGCGCTTGACCCTTTCCCCAAGTAGAGCTTAGAATTTGTTTAAAAAGACATCTTGGGGAATCTTCACTGTGTACTGGACTAGAAGTTTGTGTATAATGTTTTCTCTAAGTGGTCATCTGCCCTCTTAGAGCTTCTTGTTAGCAGAATTGTGAAGAGCTCTCACAGAGGAGTCCTTCCTTGGTTTTCTGCCTTCTTTTTCTCTGTAATGAATCCCTCTGTTTTTAAATTCTATTTTAAAGCAAGGAAGTGAAGGGAGTCAGAAGGACGAGTGAGGAAATTTTTTGTGTCAATGAATAGTTTACTAGTAGGAATGTTTTTCTCCAAAACAAATTCCTAACGTTCTCCTCAAGAAAGCAAGAAAGTGAACATGATTGGAAGGACATTGGGAACACGAAACAACCTGGCCAGACTGCAGGGGTGAACCGACACAAAGCCTGTATTCCCTCCGTGGTATGGCGTCTGCTTAGCGTCTGCTTAGCGTCTGCTCGGGGTGCTTGACACCTGCCTGTTCGAGCCATCAGTTGTCAATTTAGTCTCGGTAACAGTTATTCCTCATTGCCGGCGGCCCAGGAGAAGTAGCAGTGTGCGCTGCATTAAGAAACGTGGTTGCTGGCTTCTCTTTGCCACTGTTGGCCATCCTTGGGTAGTCACTTGCTGCTCTGTACCTCAGTCCCTCTAGCTACAAGAGGAGGGTAGCAATAATACCCGCCTCACTGCCTCTAGGGATTACTGTGGTGATAAGTGAGGTAAACTTAAGATGTCTTCTGATAATAAAAGCCTTCACATTTAATAAGTTAGTATCATTGCCATTTGTTTGTTCTTGAGTTTTTGGCTGTGACTGATCGTAGACTGTAAAACCATTCTCCCCAAGTTCATTTATCCTAAGGTCGAGATTCATAATATCCTGCCTGCACGCCTGCCTGAGTGAAAGTTTTACAGCGCGGCCACTACCAGTACGAGTGTCCCTGGTGGTTGGGTGTGTTAGGAAAGCGTGTCATTTGACTTTCAGCTCTCATCGTTCACTGCTAAGGTACCCTGTGGGAATTTATTCTTTCTGTGCTTCTGTTTTCCCATCTGCAAAATGGTTTTGAGGACAAATGATAAAGGTTACTCAAAGTGTTTAGTACACTGCCAAGTGTTATGATAGGCTTTTAATAAGTGCTACTGCTCTCCCCCTGAAACAAACAGTAGGGAACCCAGTATTTGCAGAACGGATTTTTTAAAAATAAAGGATCCCTGAGGGGCTATGATTAACACAAATTTATTTTTATTTATCTTTATTTTTATTGTTGACATTATTACAGATAGACCCATTTCCTCCTCTCTTGCCCACCTCCACCCAGCCTCCTCCCCCTTTCCCCTTCCCTCTGGCTATTACCATGTGGTTGTCTGTGTCCATGGATTATACATGTAGGTTCTTTGGCTAATCTCTCCCCTTCATTCATCCAGTTCCCCCTCCCCCGTGACGGGGTATCCATACCTCTGTTTCTATTTTGCTCATCAGTTTATTTTGTTCATTAAATTCTGCATATAAGTGAGATCATACGGTATTTTTTTTTCACTGACTGACTTATTTCACTTGGCATAATAATCTCCAGGTTCATCCATGCTGTCGCAAAAGGTGAGATTTCCTTCTTTTTTATGGATGCTTAGTATTGCACTGTGTAAATGTACCAAAGCTTTTGTATCCACTCACCTATTGATGGGCACTTGGGCTGTTTCCAGATCTTGTCTAGTTTCTTGTCAAATTTTGCTGCAGCTGAGAAAGTGAGGCACACCTGTACTTGTTTTCTAATAAAATCATATTGAAAAACATTTTAGCCTTTGTTTTGCATACTTATTATTTATAGGTTTCTTGATGGATATATTACAGAATGTAATCTATTTTTATGTTATTATAATTTGAAATGTTACAACTTTAAATGATTTTTATTATTTATGTGGGATTTATATCCTACCTATTTTCAGAAAAGTTTAAAAATTATTTACAAAATTAAGCCCAATAGAAAATACAGCATTTAAAAGTGACCTTGGACCAAAAATAAAAGCAGGGAAATCTAGGGGTGCGAAATACCGCGGAGGGAAAAGGAGGGCAGGAGCTCTACTTGCTGGTTGCATCCTTGTCCTGTGATCGTCAGTTTTCATTGTCCCTCTTTCTGTGTCCCCCACCTCCCTCCTGGCCCTGGGTCCTCATTACTTGCAGGAACGGGGCACCTGGGAGTTTGGGAGGGTGGTGGGGAAAGAGCCACAGCTGCCTGAGAATTCCAGGCACACAAACAGAATGTGTACATTGTTTTTGTTGCCTTGACAATTTTTCCTGAATGGAGAGCTTCAAATATTGCATTGTCTCTAGCCTGGGATATAACCTAACTTTCTCTCTTTATTTGAGGTGTTTCTGGGCCAGGAATGGTGGAACAAATGACTTCAGGCAGTCTGATTACATAAAAAAGGATTTTGATACATAGCTTTCTGTTTATGAATTTGAAATGGCTATTTTCTCTTTAAGGAGAGTGCCTTTGAGGAATGTTTAATGGAGGTTTACGCTGTTATGGATATTTCAGCCTAATGGTGTAATGAACATATGTCATTAATCCTGTTCCTACAGGGAATTTGTCTTTTTTTTTTCATCTGAGAGCTAGCGGGTAGCACAAATAAATGTTTTCAATTTTAGCACATCATTCATTTTAAATGTAAGTTGACAAGTTGAGGACATGAAAAATAAGAAATCTAGGTGATCAATTTTTTAAAAAGTGAAAACCACTAAACTGTGTTAAAGAGAATTCCTCATGACTTCTTCCTTCTGTGTTGGTATTAGTGTAAAGCAGCTTCTTGCCGCATCTTCTATTTTCGGACCTCGGCTACATCTGTGCCTGCTCTGCTCCTCCCCACCCCAAAGACTTTTTTGGTCTGTTTGCTGCTGGAACCAAAGTCAAATGCTTGGAGAGGAGGGAAGGTTCACATGTAAGAGGAAAACTTAAGAGATTACACATTCATTGTTTTCTGCTCACTAAACCCTGGGAGAAAGGGGTGGTTTGATCTGTTTTTTCCCCCTTCTTTTCTTCTTTTCATCCAAGATTATTTTATTACAAAAGTAATATATATTTTTTGTAGAAATCCTAAAAAATAGAAAAACTTAAAAAGATCACGCATAGTTCCTCCACCCAGAGTGAACCACTATGGTTCTGTGAGTGACATCCTTATTTTATGTGTGCGTGCGTTCATGCCAGGGGACGGGCTAGTAAACTTTTTTTCAGTTGGCAATATACTGAAAAGATTTTCACATTATTAAAATTTGTTTTACATCATCACTTTTGATGGCTCTGTGGTGTTCTCTCTATCATATAAACGTGTCTAGACAGGGACAAAACCTGTGTGTGAAGACAAAAGCCTTCGCAGCCAGACCCTCACAGTCCCTAGCTTCAGGCACTCATGAGGACCTGTGCCGTGCTTGCCCACTTGCCCGAAGGCCCGCTGCTGGGGCAGTCGGTCCAGAGAACTCGTAGGACTTTCAGGAGGGTCCACGCTGCCCCCGCTCTGTCCTTTCATGCCTGGTAACCTCAATTCTGTGGGTGCTGAAAAAGCTCTTGGGAGAGGCTTTCTTGGCCGTCATCGTTCAAAGCAAACAAGATAATTTATATACAATATTTTTTTTCTTAAGAGAAAACATGTAGTCTGTAAGGGTTCTCTGACTCCTTTTAATTATAAATAATGAGTCCTGTGAACTTTATATTGACAACCATTTAATTCTCTCATCCTGTGGGATGTAGTTTCAGATTCTGATTTATGAGTCTAATCTCTATTCCAGCTCCATCTTTAAAGAATTGTGTAATTTGCAACAGGCCAGGTACCCTTTCTGGCGGGGAGGAGGCCAACAGAGTGACTGGGTACATACATCAGTACCTGTACATAAATGTTTCTTTCTTGTGTTTGGTTTCAAGTAGTCAAAGAGTAGCGATCCATCAGTCACACTTTGCCAGGCCAGAAATGCTGCACTGCAGCAGCGACATTGGAAAACGTGGAGATAGCGTGCGCTCAGGCAGCGCTCAAGTCGTCTTGCATAAATAGTGGATGCCGCTGCTCCCGTCCGTTTTTCTCCGCAGACTAGTCCTGGGGCCTGGGGCTGTGCACCTCTGGAACCTGAGTGGAGAGAGAGCCCAGAGAAGGAGTCCTAATTGCACCAAATCAAAGCTCCTTGAGTCAGCCGGGTCATTAACTCCCAGATATTTAATTACTTTACTAGCTGCGCCACTGCTGGAAAATGTCATCAGGTCCTTGTACTGAATCTCCGAAACAATGCATTTTCCCTTTGAATGGCTTACTTTTTCTGGTACTACAGAAAGATCAGAAAAGCATTTTGACATTGGAGTGAGCTGGAGGTGCCAGCCGCTGTGTCCTCCGCCACCATTGCTCTCCCAGGCCGGCCTCTCACTGCAAGCCTGGCCCTGCAGAAGGAACATAATTCGAAGATTTAGCAATAACCAAAGACCCAGGTCTGTGTTAGGGATTTGAAATAGATCCTTGACCTGGGGGTCTTGTTTGTCCATTTGTTTCTGTCACCTATTAGGACTGTCATGTGTGGGGAATTGGGGGAGAATTTTTAACTTAATTTCTTGACATTATTTTGATGGCTCGAGATCCATTCAATCCTAGGTATCAGTCTGATAACACATGGACTTAATGCAGCATCTTCTCTTAAACAGCCGTAAACGCCTCAGATGCTGCATATTCCCGACAGTGTGTTTTGTTGTTTTATGTTTTGAAATATGTTTCACTGTGAACAAAATAATTTTTTAATATTCAATTATTTTGCTCATGTAATTTGTATGAGCACAATTCAAGTGGCAGAAACATTTTTATAATGCAAACTAACCTAAAATCTGAACCATTGGAAATAGTTGTGAGATTTAGTTTCTGAAATGTATTTAATAAATTCTGTTTATAATTATTACATTTTTGGAGAGTTTAATTCATTTGTCACCATAATTATCTTATTGATTATAATCTTTTAAATTACTTTCTTAAGCTGAAAAAAGACAAAATTTTGACTTAATTTATAATTTCCTAGTTACTTCATATGTATGCATGGATTTACGTAACTACTTTTAATACCTTCTGGTATACAGTGTGCTTCACTGTGTTAATGAAATAAATATTTAATTCTTTCTCCCAAATTTCTTTTGTGTTTCATTATTTCACATGGGAGGAGCCCCATATATGTTAATAACTATGCAATGTTTGGTAGGATAACTCTGAAGTAGAATGAATTTTACTTGAGAAAACCAATGTAGTATAATTTTTGTGCTGGCTAAGTAGATTTATTAATACCAAATGTAGTGTACTTTCATTGTGATAATATATCAGTGGTTCTTAGCTCATTGCTTGGCTCACAGTAAGTACTCAGTAAATGTTAGCAGTTGTGAATATTTTCATTATATTCACCAAAACATTTCAGTTCATTTTTTTTTGCCTATAGTAGCAGCTCATGTGTTTTTTGTTTGAAACAATTAAATCTCCAAGTATTTACATAGTTGAACAGAATTAAAAGAGAAGTAAACTCAGAATAAATTGTAATAAAATGTATTTCCCAGAAGCTAGTAAGATGATTTAAATTCATTTCATAGTCATCTCTGATTTAAAACTCTTTTCATTCATCATTCATGACATTTAATGATAAAAGAATACAAACCACATAAGGGAAATCTTTGACATAACAGCAATAAAAAGCTTATTGTCTGGCTAAAACATTTCAGCACTTTGTACTATTTTAAAAATTCTATATTCATCTAGGTCCCAAATGCTTTATGCCTAAAATACAATGAATTAGCATGAAAAGTCATTGAATGGAAGAAACTTATGCTACAAGTTCAGGATACCTTCTAAGTGTCCATATCTCAATATTTAAATTATTGTTCAATAGTAGTTTTTGCAGTTATAGAGTTACATAAATTAAGAGTGCACAGTTTAAGTTAGATGACTTTTTAATCTTTTTTAAAAGACTGACATCAAGAGTGCTTGTCTTAAAGGTGTGCTTTAAATTTTTATAAGTATTTGTCCTGCTTCATTATTACATCATGACTGCTTATTAACACCACACTTGAAATGTTTAAAATTGTTCACACTAGGTCTCATTTTTGCTTCCTTAGTTAAGGCTCAGCAAGAGAATTGCTGTTATTTAATAAAAGGATTTGATCATTGCCGCTAATGTGACAGCAGGAGTTGGAAGCCATCTCATTTCTTACCTGGTTCTGTTAATTCAGTAAGGGCTTCATACTGCCAGTTGGTGGCTGTGAAGTCACTAAAGTTAACATAGAGGTTTTGGAGAAAATTCTGTTCCAAGGATACATGAAAATATGAGCATATTTTAAACCACCTGCATGATCAATATGCCTTCTGTTGGCTAGACTTACACAATTTAACTTTGAGAGATTACTACTTAATGTGTTACCTGCAAAACAGAAAGTTTACAAAACAGATATTAGGAACCTATTACTTTTCTCTGCTATTAGTCTCTGGAATTACAGTCAGTTCTTAGGCTTCCTAGGTTGTATGTATTTTACAGATTCTTTGTACTTTGCCTTACATTACTCATTAGCACCTCCAAAGCAGGATGGTATGATAGATAGAAGGAAAATAAGCAAGCAAACAAATAAATATACTTTAAAAATTCATAGAATAAAATTTAAGACAAAGAGATTTTGAAGATCCTCCAACCCAGTCTTTGCCCATCAGTTGCCCCTGTCTTGCAGGCGAGGAGATTAAAGGCGGGGCCGGCTAAGAAATGCCTTCTAGAGCACAGAACTACAGAGGTGGCCAATGGCAGTGTGACCTGGATCCCAGGTTTCCTTTTTGTTCAGCGTTCCTTCCACGAGAAGCTGAAACAATGGAAAACTTTATTATTCTACAGTTTACTGTGGAATAGAATGAATGACCCAAGGAAAGCATGCCGAGCGCACTTCTAAAGTTTTTCAAGTGCGTGGGTCGGGGGGAGGGACTGTTACTGGATCGGGCCTACCGCCAGAACCCAAGGACGGACGAATGGCGGCGCTCCAACATAGTGTATAGAATGAGTGCTAAGAATTAGCTGGGAAACTTATTTTTTAAATTAACATCTATCATTTGGTTCAGCTATACTTTCAAAGTCAGAGAGAGAACAATAACTCCATTTCTTCATGTATTCTCAGACTTTGATCTATCCTATTTAATTCACAAGTCCATGAAATAGCTCAGAAGAATGTTATATTTCTTTTTCTATGAGGTGCATTAGGCCATTTTAAGTTATCCTTTTTGTGATTGTTGTCTGCTTAAAGAAAAATTAAATTCTATAATTGAAATTTGCTACGAGAGAACTTACATATTCCCACCAAAAGACAAAAAGGTAAGTGCAAGGCGATGGAAGTGTTAATTAACTAGATGGGGGGAGTTCATGATGTACACATATATCGAATCTCCATGATGCACACTTTAAATATCATACAAATTCAGATGTCAGTTACACCTGGATGATGCTGGAAAGAAGACAACTGAACCTGGCTCAGTCACACCTTGGAATTTCTCTGGGAAATACTTAGTCTGTTGGGCCCCAAAGCATATTTAGTATGCAGCCTGGAAATTGCTTTTTAGAAAAACGTTTAATCTCAATATGATAAAGTCAGTATAAGGCTCCGCTAGGCAATTGTGTTTGAAAATAATGTATTTGTTTCCATCTGATTTAATACAGTGAATTTAATACCTCTAGATCTCCCTTCTGCCAGACTGCCTCTATCTGCCTCTATCCACACTGCTTGCCCCACTTGCTGTTTTAAATCATAAATCTGATGGTCCATTATTTTGTCTTAAAAACATTTTAGGGATTTTTTTTTTTTTGCATTGTAGATTCTGCAAGAAGCTGCTTGATAAGCTGTGGATTTAATAATTTGATCTTAGATTCAAATATTGATGGATTGAAATCCTAGCTGTCCCATTTGCTAAGCTAAGTAAGTTAAACTTTGGGGGCCTTATCTGAAAAATGGGAATAAAAATAGTACATATGTTTGAGTTATAATGAGTGGTAAATAAGATAATGCATTTGCGTGCTTAGCCTAGTGTTCAGCAGATAGAAGTATCAATAAATATTAACTATTGCTATTTATTATCATAGAATTAAAATCCCTAAGTATATATACATGATTCCAGCCTGTTGTTAGTTCTTCATCTTCTGCCATTTCCTCCGCCCATCCCTCATTCTTGAAACTCACAGGGATACTGCTCACTGCAGTCTTAAAACCCATTTTTAGCCTCAAACATACCGGGCTTTTTCATGCGTCTGTCTTTGTGTGGACTGTGCTCTCTGCCTGGGCTGCTGCTCAGCCCGTTGTTCTGCTCACTCCTTCCATCCCTTAAGACTCCGCTCACAAATCCCTTCTGATGGGTGTTTCCAAGGCTTCTCTATCAGAGACTTTATTGTACCCTTTGTAGTTATCTCTTTACGACTCATCTGCTTTCTTAAATCATAAGCTCTTTGAGGGCAATGACTGTTTTTGCTCTCTGTATTCAGCATAATGCTAGGAGCATTGTTAACACTCAGTAAATGTTGAAAGAATGAACACTTGAATGAATTACTAGGCTTGCTTTGTAACTCAATGCAGGCGGCCATCTGCTTTTTATAACTGGATTTCGATAATTGGTTATCTAGTAGACAAGAAGACAGCCATCCCTTACTACATTTTATTGTTTTCATTTTGAACAGCATGAGTTAGGCATTTCGCCTGATTCGTGGATGCCATCTGGTGGAGAAAAGAGAAACGCATGCTTAACCAAAAACACACAGACGTTATGATTATTGTCCATTAATATAGAAGTTTCCACTGTTTCGTGGTGGTTTTCAGAAGCATAGTCAGGAAACAGTCCATGGTAAATGTTCTTTCATTCTTATACATTTGGTTCCTTAATATCTTAAGAAGTTGGTTAATCATGTATAAGGTTTGAAAACATCAATTCGGCTAATAAGATGTATGTAACTAAACATTAGTGACTTGTTCCAGTATGTCATAGCATAAAACTCAAAAGCTTTGTAATGCTTGTTTGTGAAAATACTTAAACCCTACGACTTTAGGAACTTTCTAGACTCCAGCTGCTTTTCTGATTGCTTTAACTTAGACAGAGAACAGTGAAAACTGCGGCGGAGACTCTAGGGTGAGTGGTCCATCCGGAGCGTGCAGCTCTAAGTTTCTAGCTTGCATATGGATTTTTTCCTAGTGGGGAAAATGTAGTGCAAAGTGATTCAAGGTAAACTGATTATCTAAAATTTGGATATTGAAATCTTTAAATGTTTCTGCGACACTGAAGTCTTTTGATTCATTCATTCACCACACATTTACTGAGCTAATGCCTGATATTGCACAAAGTGCTCAAGAACCAGAGATGAGAGACATATTTTCAGTTTTTGCCCAAATAATGAATATTTAAACAAGAATACAAAGCTATATAAATTTGCCTAAGACAAATCATACAAACTCCATTTACATTTTCTAAGTTCTTATGTTCATTGTCCCATCCATGTGCATGATAAATATCATAGATATAGCTACCAGTTTTAGTCATGCCATTTTGATAGATTTTTAAGAGAATATGAATCTAAAAGAAAATTTTCTATGATTTCTAATAAAAAAATAGATATGTTCCAGTTAAAGGTGAGATCATATGGTACCTGTCCCTCACTGCCTAGCTTATTTCACTTTAGCGTAATGCTCTCCAGTTCCATCCCCCCAAAATAGATATGCATTTACATCTCATGTGTTTACATTTTGACTTATACTTCACTTATCTGAACGTAAGACTTTTATCCTCCTCATTTCAACCATCTGGAGCACTGTCATGGACCAGGAAGTGTACAAAAAAGGACTAACACGAAAATAACAATCACACAGCCCGTGTACTTTTCTCCAGTGAGAAGATTAAGCATTTTCCAAGACTTCAGGCTAGACTATTGTGCATAAAGTAGCTGCTTAGAGGCAGGATTATCTGC